>JBBPBX010041165.1:18942-28993 GCA_038048925.1 Garcialebias charrua
ATGTATATATATATATATATGTATATATATATATATATATATATATATATATATATATATATATATATAATTTTGATTTAAAATTGATTTGACCCAAAAGATGAAATACTTTGTGAAGGATGCAACAAAGCTGCACCCTTGGACCCCCGCCTCCCTCCACCTGAAGTTCAGGCTGAATGGTAAGTCTGATACAGCATCAGTCCTAAATTAGATCCTGCTGTTTCTTGTTCCATCACCCAAACAATTTTCTGCTTCCCACAACTGAAGACAAATAACTCAAATCTTCACATAGATTGATAAATATGTCAGGTTTTAAATTGTCCGCTATTAAAGAGACCTGGGGCCTCATGTACAAAGACTTGCGTAGATTTCTTACTGAAAAGTCACGTACGGACAAATCCAGAAAAGTGTCCACGCACAAAAAAATCCAGAATTATCAAACTGTGCGTACACCTGAATCCACGCACATTCCTTATGTACAACACAATTGACGTGGAACTGAGCGCACGTGAGACACCTCCCCTGACACGCCTTCATTTACATATGTTAAACAGATGCAAATTACTTCCTGCATGTGTGAAGGACATGTTTGTTTGATCCCTGCGCGATCAGAAATGATTTCTAGATTCAGGAAAATAATGAATTCAATATAATATGAGTGAGGACAAACATCCTAAGTAAGAATAGTAATAAAATGTGTTCATCATGCAAAGAACGAGTGATTGTGTGTCGGTATGCGCACCCTGCTGTGGTGCGCGAACCGGCTCATTCATTCATTCTGTGTGGAAATATTAACTTTGCGCACGAGTTTATTACCATAATTACTGTAAACACAGAGGAACTTACTTGGATGTTTGCTAGAACATAGATCTTTGTTTATGTAGATGATGTGAAGAAACGAGTCTGTGCGTCTTGGTGGAGACATTTCATGACATGATGTTGGCGTCTCCAGACGCAGCGCGCGCCCCGCAGCCCTGTGCGCAGTCTGTCTGTGAAGCTTTTACTCTCCTACAAGTTATATAACAAGGTGTACTTTCACGTGTCATTTTGGAGAAATCTACAATAAACGCAGAAAATGAAACACCTCCAGCTGCCGTGTCGACACCGGTGAGGGTGCGCGCGCGCTCCAAAGCGCAGCAGTGCCAAACTGAAAAATGATTATTTCTGAAAACGGCTGATAAGCCATATCCTAGATCGGAAAATTATATCTGTTTCTAAATAAATGCTCTGCGTGTTACACTATTTATTATAACCTCCAGTAAGGCTGAATGAATCCGTTCCTGTTAAATTTATTTTTGGCACAACTTTGCGCGTGCTTTATTTCACTGCGTCATGTGGATGTAATACTTGTTAATCGTGTGTTTGGAGGGAATATTAATCATTTTCACATCATGAACAGTTAATAATAATAATAATAATAATAATAATAATTATGAATTCAATTTATAACGCACTTTTCATTAATGGAAATCTCAAAGTGCTACAAGGTGCAACATATTTGAATGTCAATAAGACAAATAATAAAACAATTAAAATCAACAACAGTATCAACTAAGATCAAAAGTAGAATCATGAGGAGTAAAGTATGCTCGGTTGAAAAGAAAGGTCTTCAAGCCGCTCTTAAAGTCAACCACAGACTGTGGGGCTTCAGTTTCACAGCGGCACCTGTAAGTGTCGCCAAAGGAAATATAACCACAGAAACGTGCGTACGCAAGCAGGGGAGCATCCGTGAATTTGTACGTGGAAGCGCAGATATTCCCGTTCATATCAGATTTGATACATACGCCACTTTGCGTGGAAAGTGACGTGCGCAATGTTTTTGTGCGCACGCATGGTTGATACATGAGGCCCCTGAGCCCTCTGCCTCACACTACGTCACAGATGGTGCATTCGTGTGTAATCGGATTTCCCATGAATAAACACGGTGCAAAGTTTAAAATCAATCTTAAATCAAAATTAAATATATTTATAAGTTTGTTTGCAAAAACGAACATAGTTGAATGATAAAAGATATTTATGTTGGGCAATTTTATGCATAGTTACAAAATCATGTCACAACACCTTTAATCTGCACAAACATTTTTAATCAGGGCTCAAAATGTTTATCTGTGAAAGAAATGTGCAAGGAAATAAACTAGTATCACTCTACAGGCACATTTTGTGAGAGGGCACTTCACAAAGACACAGTCAGGCCGTGTGAGACTGAAGGAGGTTCCAACCATCGCCCAGAACCAAATGAGAAGAACAGCAGAACTTCCACTGACCAGTGATCACACACATTGTTCTAAAGTTCCTGTTTTTACTTTTCCACATTCACCTTATAATCTAGCTGTTTTTGCCATCTTATTTTAATTTGTTAAAAAATCTGTATGCCTCTTTTAACTGTCTATTGTTGTCACTGTTGTCATCATTCTTTGTTTGTAGCCAGGTCTCTCTTGTAAATGAGTCCTCGAGGCTCAATGAGATGCATAAATAAAGGTTGAATGAAACGTGCAGTTAAAAAGTTTATATGAAGATTCCTTTTAGAAATATATTTGATTGAAATGTATTTTATATTTAGCAAAAAATAGTACTTCATAAAGTGCAACAAAATATATTTTATAACAATGTACTTGAAGTATATTTAGATAAATCTATTTATTTAACAAGAAAGTTCATTCTCAATAGTCCAGAGGTATCTATTTACAGTATTTTACATTTTCAGGTTCAGGAAGTGTTACACCCAATCACAGAGGACAGGAAGACTGCAGCCAATCATGTGTCGTGGTCTGGATCCTCCCACTGGCTGCCAAAAGTCTGAACCGTGAGCGAGAGGGAGAGTCTGTCAGTAGATACATTTTGCACGCGAGAGCAAGTAGTTGTCCTCCGAGCGCACGTGCGCGCGCTTGGATCTCTTTTCTACGCTCGCGCTCATCCCCATTGCGCGCGCAGGGCTGATTTGCGCTCGCACGAGAGTAATTTGCTCCCTCTAGGCATGTATTTGCTCTCGCGAGATCTGTATTTGTTCATGCCCCTTCTGTATTTGTCCACGCCCATTTTGCCATCGTCCTGTCTCCATAGTTCAGCCTTTTTTTTTTTGTAAGCACAGTTGATCTGTTGGTAGAGCCATTGCCTCTGAGCAAGCAGGTCACCTGATCAAATCCCGGACTGGGGACCTTCCTGGATAAATTTGCATGTTCTCTCCGTGCATGCAAGGGTTTTCTCCGAGTAATCCCGTTTCCTCCCTAAGACCTAAAACATGCATGTTAGGCTGATTACCGTATTTTCTGGTGTATAGGTCGCACCTTTTTATGGTTTTTTCAAGGCCTACGACCTATACACAGGTGCGACCTATATATGGCTTGTTATCTCTTTTGGCGAAACAAATTTTTGGCAAAACAAATTTTTAAATCCAGCTCATTTCACAATTGCGTTCATTTATTAAGGAAAAGCTCAGCTCAGACATATACAGGTAGTCCCCGACTTACGAGCGAGTTCCGTCCCTAGGGGGCGCTCGTATGTCAAAAATTTGTAAGTAGGGTCACAAAGTAAAAAGAAAAAAAAAATTTACTTTTTTTTTTTAATAGATGAATACATGCACAGTACTGGACAGTCACCAAGCACTTAGCCTATCCTAACACAGTTTTTAAAGATGAAGGAATGAGTTGAATTGTCTCCCTTTCACATAAAGGGAGCTAGCTCCCTTTATGGAATGGAGCCTGCAGGGAGGAGGGAGACAATTCAACTGACTCCTTCATCTTTAAAAACTGTGTTAGGATAGGCTAAGTGCTTGGTGACTGTACAGTACTGTACATTTATCTATTTATTAAAAATATACAGTATATACAGTATTTTTATTTTTTATTGTTTTTTATTTATAAATAGATAAATGTACAGTACTGTACAGTCACCAAGCACTTAGCCTATCCTAACACAGTTAAGGAGTCAGTTGAATTGTCTCCCTCCTCCCTGCAGGCTCCATTCCCATAAAGGGAGCTAGCTCCCTTTATGTGAAAGGGAGACAATTCAACTCACTCCTTCATCTTTAAAAACTGTGTTAGGATAGGCTAAGTGCTTGGTGACTGGACAGTACTGTACATGTATTCATTTATAAAAAAAAATAAAAAATAAAAATAATAATAATAATTTTTATTTTTATTTTTTTTTATGGGATGCATACTCCTAAGTCCGGGACCTCATAAGTAAGAGCGCTCGTAAGTAAGGGACTACCTGTATTTGCTATAATTTTTATCAAACAAATAATTGTTTTTAAGTGTTAATCTTCTTTAAAGCCTTGCTGTACGCTCCTGTTGACACATTTGCAGCAGAGCTAAACGTAAGTGCGGCCTATACACCGGTGCGACCTATCTAGGGATTTTTCCAATCTATTGGTGATAATTGGACAATGTGACCTATACACAGGCGCGACCTATACACCAGAAAATACTGTAATTGTCCCTAGGTTTGAGTGGAAGAGTGAATGGTTGTTTGTCTCGTTTGTCTCTTTGTGTCCCTGTGATGGACTGGAGACCTGTCCAGGGTGTCCCCTGCCTCTCGCACAGTGACTGCTGGACATGGGCACAGTGACCCTCGTGATCTGAAAAGGAAGAAGCAAGTAAAGATGGATGTTTGTTTTTGTTTTTTTAAGTTTGGTTTTGTGAAGAAACAGAAATCAGAAAACTACGGTGGCCCTGAGGTGCAAAACACATTAATAAATAATTTGAAACAGTTTAACAAATTCTGAAACACTTTAACAAAGTCTGAAACAAATTAACAAAGTCTGAAACAAATTAACAAACGAGGCAAAACACTTTAACAAAGTCCTGAAACAAATGAACAAATTCTGAGACACTTTAACAAAAGAGGCAAAACACTTTAACAAAGTCTGAAACAAATTAACAAAGTCTGAAACAAATTAACAATTGGCATAAGATGGCAGCTGAGCAGAGAGGACACTTTTAGTCGGGCTTCTGCCAGTACTACCTCCAAAGGAGTATTTGGAGAGCTTGTACTCGCAGTTTTTAGCGCTGGATGTGCAGAGAGGAGTGCTGAAAAAGCTGCGGAAATTGGACTGGAACATGCGATCCAGAATTATGAATCTACAAGCCAACGTGTCCGTGAGTTTTTGCCGAGAGTTAGCCTAGCGTAGCTACAAACCGGGCTAATCAAAGCTAACCGAGCTGGGTCACCGTAACCGGGTGCCGTAGCTGCGGAGCTGCGGGCTTCGTTAACAAATAAACCGGAAAAATACGCTGGTTGTTACGAAGAAACGCGGGCCGGCACGCTGGAGGTGCTTTGTTGCAGCGAAAGAAAACAACAAAGCTGGGAGTGGAGGCTACAGGCTACAAGCTAACGCTAGCCATGTGCTGCTGATAAAAGCTAATGCGGCAAAACACCACGGAGTTGGGGATTGTTGCTACAGGCTGACGATCTGAAGTCTGTGGTCTGATCTGTAGTCTGTGAGCTGGTGAGGCCAGAGAGGCATTGGAGTGCTGCTATGGAACAATAAATTACATCCAGGCCCCAGATGGACGAGAGCTGAGCTGAACTGGCTGCTGGTGGACAGGACCTGCGCTAAGCTGTTTGCTGCGGACGTGAGCAGAGCAGCAAGCTGGTTGCTGTTGGACGTGATCAGAGCAACGAGCGAGTTGCTGTTGGACGGGAGCAGTGCAGCAAGCTGGTTGCTGTTGGACGTGAGCAGAGCAACGAGCGAGTTGCTATTGGATGTGAGCAGAGCAGCAAGCTGGTTGCTGTTGGACATGAGCAGAGCAACGAGCGAGTTGCTGTTGGACGGGAGCAGTGCAGCAAGCTGGTTGCTGTTGGACATGAGCAGAGCAGTGAGCGAGTTGCTATTGGACGGGAGCAGTGCAGCAAGCTGGTTGCTGTTGGACGTGAGCAGAGCAACGAGCGAGTGCTGTTGGATGTGAGCAGAGCAACGAGCGAGTTGCTGTTGGACGGGAGCAGTGCAGCAAGCTGGTTGCTGTTGGACATGAGCAGAGCAGTGAGCGAGTTGCTATTGGACGGGAGCAGTGCAGCAAGCTGGTTGCTGTTGGACGTGAGCAGAGCAACGAGCGAGTAGCTGTTGGATGTGAGCAGAGCAACGAGCGAGTTGCTGTTGGACGGGAGCAGAGCAACGAGCGAGTTGCTGTTAGACGGGAGCAAAGCAACGAGCGAGTTGCTGTTGGACGGGAGCAGAGCAACGAGCGAGTTGCTGTTGGACGGGAGCAGAGCAACGAGCGAGTTGCTGTTGGACGGGAGCAGAGCAGCGAGCGAGTTGCTGTGGACGGGAGCAGAGCAACGTGCGAATTGCTGTGACGGGAGCAGAGCAGCGATCGAGTTGCTTTGGACAGACGGGAACAGAGCAGTGAGCAAGTTGCTGTGGACGTGAGCAGAACAACAAGCTGGCTACTGTTGGACATGAGCAAAGCAGCGAGCGAGTTGCTATGGATGGGAGCGGAGCAGCGAGCGAGTTGCTGTGGACGGGAGCAGATCGGCGAGCGAGTTACTGTGGAACAGTGAATTTCTGTATCCAGGCCAGAAGAAGCAGGCGAGATGAGTCCTGGGGAAAAAAAGAAACGGGAGCCGCTGAGACAGGAGTCGGGGAGTCATAACTCGGTGGATAAAAATTTGGTGTTAATGGAGGAATTGAAAAAATCAATAGACTTTCTCACTATGGAACTTGCAAGTTTGAGAGCTGAGCAAAAAAACATTACTCAACTAGTAGAGGAGATGAAGCAAATGAAAGCTCAGGAGATCATCAGAGAGGAACGATTAGCTAAATTGGAACAAAAGTGTGATGACATGGAACAATACATAAGAGGCGAGAATCTGGTAATTTCTGGACTCGAGCTTAAACGCTGGTCATCGGCAGATGTAACTAAAGGCGTTAACACGAGTGAAGGAGGACTACCAGAACAACTGCAGTCTCTGGAGAATCAGGTAGTCACTTTCTTAAATGGCAAAGAAATTAACATTAAACATGATGACATTTCCACCTGTTACACACTGCCCAATAGAACTAACAAACTTAAACCATCAGTAGTCGTCAGATTCATTGGAAGGAATCAAAGAAACAGGGTAATGATGCAGTCAAAGAAACTCACAAACACTAATGTCTACATGAATGAACACCTAACTAAAAAAAATGCAAACATTGCACATGCAGCAAGGTTGTTGAAAAAGGAAGAAAAAAAAAACTTGGACAAGAAACGGAAACATATGGATCAAAGTACATGAAAATTCTCAAGCTAAAATAATAAAAGATCTGAAAGACTTAGACACATTTTGATGAGCTCAAAAATGACAAATCACCAATCACTATCACATGTTCATACACAAAAATTGACAAAAATGAACAAACAAACAAATACATTAAAACATGATGCTGGTGAAGAAGTCGTCCAGGACATGATAAAATCAAAAAAGGCGTTCAATACAGAACAACTGGACTTTATTTGTAGCAAACAAGGCTTGTTTGCTTGTTTGCTACAAATAAAGTCCAGTTGTTTTGTATTGAACGCCTTTTTTGATTAAAACATGACAACAACGAACGAAGACTCAGAATTTAAAATATACAATGTTGAAGATGTGGTTGATGCAAAGTTTTATCCTGCCATAAAAGACTGTGAATACTATAATGAAGAACAGTTTAATGACATCAATATAACAAATGGAGATCTCTCTATTATTCACATCAATAGTAGAAGTATAAATGCAAATATATCCAAAATAACAGATTATTTAAAACAGTTAAACAGAACTTTTACATTAATAGCACTGTCAGAGACATGGCTTAATGATGAAAACAAAAATAATGTTCACATCGAAGGATATGAATTATATCATTTAAATAGAAACAATAAAAAAGGTGGTGGAGTAGCTCTATTTGTCAAAAATGAAATAAAATGTAGAATAATTAATGAAATGTCAATAATTGTTGACAATCTTATGGAAATAATAACAATAGAAATATTAAACGAAAATGCTATTAAATCATCCGGTCAAACGAAACAAAGTCTTTTCTCATCTTCATAAATTGCGAAGTCGCATTGTTTACCTACAAGAAACCAATTTGCTAAATAAAGATCAGTGTAGACTTAGCAGAGGAGGCTTTACACAATTTTTTCACTCTGATTTCAACAGTAAGAGCAGAGGAGCGGCTATCTTAATACATAAAGATGTACAATATGAAGAGTCTAAAACAATCAGGGATAAAAATGGCAGGTACGTCATCACACAAGGCAAATTATTTAACAGGCCTGTTGTTCTTGCCAATGTTTATGCCCCTAACTGGGATAATGTGGAATTTTTTAGCAATCTCTTTTCCCTCCTACCGGATCTTGAGTCACACAATTTAATTCTAGCTGGGGACCTGAACTGCACTTTGAACCCAACATTAGACCGATCCAGCTCAAAATCTGCCATACTTAGTAACTCAGCCCGTTGTATTAATATGTTTCTTGAAGCATACGGAATGGTGGACCCCTGGAGATTCAAATATCCATCATCCAAACAGTTCTCTTTTTTCTCCCCAGTGCACAAAACCTACTCAAGGATTGACTACTTTCTAATTGATCAGAAACTCTTGCCTATGGTTACCCACGTAGATTATGGCAGCATTGTTATATCGGATCACTCGCCAGTTACTCTGGGGTTGAGTTTCCCTGAAGACGATTCTCGCACTTTTTCGTGGCGACTTAATCCCAGACTGTTGTCTGAACAAAGATTTGTTGATTTTATCAACGCACAAATAGATATGTTTATTGAGCTGAATGAGTCGCCTGAGATAAGTAATGCTACACTCTGGGAAAGTCTAAAAGCATATCTGAGAGGTCAAGTGATATCTTATGTTGCTGGTGAGAATAGAAGAAGAACTAAACGGGCTTCAGAGCTTATGGAACAAATTAAAATGATAGATCAGCTGCATTCGGTTTCACCCTCCGATGACTTATACAGAGAAAGAATCCTACTTCAAACAGAGTTTGATTCAGTTACCAATGTCAAAGCCATAGACATGCACATGAGATCGCGTCTCACTTATTATGAGTCTGGAGATCGTGCAGGCAAAATGATGTCCCATCAACTGAAACAGTCAACAACTGCAGGTTTCATTACAGCAATAAAGGATGAACATGATAATATACTTACCAACCAAAATGAGATTAACGCCCAGTTTAAGTCATTTTACAAGAATCTGTATACTTCTGAAGCTGGTGACACCGCCCTAATCGAAGACTTCTTCAGCAATTTGACTATGCCCATTTTAGATGACTCGGACAGGTCTAAGTTGGAGGGTACTATTACTATATCAGAAATAACTCAGGCTATCACAAAAATGAAATCTGGAAAGGCACCCGGCCCAGACGGGTTTTCCATAGAGTTTTTTAAAAAATTTGCACCAAAATTAGTCCCTTTACTGCTAAGAGTTTATGATGAGATATTAGACAAAAAGGTTCTACCTGAAACTATGACACAAGCAATTATTTCACTGATACTTAAAAAATCTAAAGACCCCTTGCTCTGTGAGTCATATCGTCCAATTAGTTTGCTATGTTGTGATTATAAGATTTTGGCAAAGATCCTTGCTGGCAGGCTCGAAGATGCTCTTCCCAAACTTATTCACCCAGACCAGACGGGCTTTATCAGAGGTAGACAGATCTCCAGTAATCTGCGACGTCTCTTTAATGTTATCTATCAGTCCCATAGCGTTGAACCCGAAGTAGTAATATCCCTTGATGCCCAAAAGGCATTTGACAGAATTGAATATGATTTTTTGTTTACTACACTAAAAAAATTTGGATTCGGTCCAGTTTTCTGTACTTGGATTACCATTTTATACACAGCACCACATGCGTCAATACGAACAAATAAGGTCACGTCTAGGTTTTTTCCACTTTCACGGGGTACTCGACAAGGATGCCCTCTTAGCCCCCTTTTGTTTGATATCGCTATTGAACCTCTTGCAATTATGATAAGGGATTCTACTAATATAGCTGGTGTGCAAAGGGGTGGGCACATAAACAAATTGTCCCTTTACGCTGATGACCTCCTACTCTTCCTGTCTAGACCCGGT
>JBBPBX010041166.1:0-11939 GCA_038048925.1 Garcialebias charrua
CGGTGCCCTGGACATCAAAGCAGCACTTCTTGGAAAGTTTTTTTGTAAGGCCTCAAAAAACTGCACATGTCTCAGAATCTTTCCCTACTTTTGGACAGAAGTGGAGCTGTTTTGTGTGACTTTCAGGTATCTTGCCTGCAGAGGTGGCCAAAAAAGAATGAATCAATGTAAAAATATATATATATTATAGGAACTAAAATTCATACAAATAATGCATGTGTTTCACACATAATTTTTCTTTGAGGAATATAACCAGTTGACAAACTTGCTTACTTGTCCCCCCTGCAATGGCATCATCTAATTTATTCTTCTTTGATCTTGCTGATGCAAAATCAATATTGGCCACAGGTGCAGCTAGTATCTGAAGTTACAAAGAAGATACGATCACCTTGATGATATTAACAAAACAAAAAAATCATAATATTTTCAGTACATTAACTTACCTTTTTAATGTGTGATGGCATTAACCATTTACACTTTTCTGTGGTACATGAAGCACTTTTCTTCATTTTCACCCCAGCTTCTGTTGCAAAAAGAACTGCTCCTACATGGGAGCAAGATTCTGACAGTCTGAAAAAATATGCAAGAAAATGAATAACAGTAGGCCTACTAGTATTTAGCCATTAAATCCCCACTGAGATGAGTCCTGGATAGAAAATATAATTTTTACGTAGTGGGACATTCATGCTAATAGCAAAACAAAACAATAAAAGCTAAATACAAATAAATATAACTTACCCAGCCATACAGTCACAGTGGGCTGTGACTACTTCCCCACTTTAGCCACAAACCATGTTTTTAATGGAGTTCCTAGATCTCTGAGAATGGTTGACCTACAATGTAGAAATGCATATGACTCAACGTTAACACATACAACTCCAGCACGAATTTGGCTTTACAGAAGCTAAATATATTATTTGTAAGTAGATCCACGCACATAGAAATAACAGGGGGCTAACTAAACATGTTGTTAGCATTAGCGATAGCGTAGTTAGCATAGGCTAATTACTAAATAAATAATGCAACTCACTACTCACCCGGGCAGAAACAAGTCGACAACCATTTAAAGCTTCTTTTGATCCTAAATGGTTAACCCAAAACTCATCCTCGCCAGTCTATTTAGGGCATTGGCATACTTGCTGTAATCCATTCTGCTGTGTTTTGAACTGGGGAAAATCACTTCCTGCCACCCATCTGAATTTCGCGCCACTTCCGGGTCACGTGACTGCAACCCAGCAATAGCACCAAGTTGCAGTAGGTATAAGAAGAATAGGAGAGGACCCAGGATGGACCCCTCTTACAATGCTGTTATTGCTAGTTTCACTCAGCCCAAAGGTATAGTGATTGTTCTTTGGCAACTCCGGAAACACAACATACCTTTTCACTTCTATGCTGATGACTGTCAAATTGACTTCCCCCCAAGACACAATGGTACAGGCTCTATTCAACCTATGCTCGACTGCCTGGCTGACATCAGGGACTGGATGGATTTAAATTTCTTAAGTTTCAATGAAAAGAAGTCTGAAGTCATGTTGTTCACTCCCAACAACACGATCATGAACCACTGCATTGACCTTTCTGCTCTAGCCCCGTCAGAAAAACAAAAAGTCACAAATCTGGGAGTGATAATGGATCCTTCCATGAAACTCAACAGTCACGTAAACATGATTGTTAAATCCTGTTTTTTCCAGCTGAGGCGACTGTCAGCTGAAGCCCATATTATCCAAAAATAACCTGGAGATAGTAATACACACATTTATTACATCTAGGCTTGATTACTGCAATTCACTCCTGTTTGGTATCAGTCAGACCACCATTGCACGATTACAACTGGTCCAGAACGTAGCAGCCCAATTTTTAACCAGTACAGTACAGACAAAAGAGAGCACATTACACCAGTCTTGGCCTCCATGCACTGGCTACCGGTTCATCTTCGAATCCAGTTAAAAATTCTCCTGTATGTCTACAAATCGCTGAACAGTCTTGCGCCCCCATCTCTCTGATTTGCTACAGTCGTATGTCCCACCACGTTCTCTGAGGTCAGTGGACCAGTTACTTCTCACAAAATTCTCACCAAATAGAATTCCTCTGGTAAAGATGATCACAGCCACTGAGTCAGCCATCCGTAACAACAAAATTAAAGAAGCAGAACAACTCAGAATCAAAGTTTCAGCCTGCCTCAGTAATGCCAAACCACCACCTTCCAACATCAGTAGAGAAGAGAGGGATGCACTCACCACTCTTAGCAAAGACAAATCATCATAATTCTCCCAGCAGACAAAGGAAGGTGCACAGTGATTTTGAACCAGAAAGACTATCATGAGAAAGTTATGTCACTCCTTAGTGACTTAACCACTTATGAACCGCTGAAAAGAGATCCAGGAAGTGGCTACAAGAAGAAGTTGATAGATTGCCTGAAAACTTTGGAGCAGGACAAGGCTATTGACCATATTCTGTACCACAGACTGCATCCAGGAGAGGCCACGCCTAGTCTGTATGGTTTACCTAAAATCCACAAACAAAGTGTACCTTTAAGACCAATTTTTTAGCATGATTTACTCGGTCACTTACAATGTTTCCAAATATCTGGCATCTGTACTCATCCCTTTAGTGGGCAGCTCAGAACACCACATACAGAACACCATGGACTTTGTGGATAAGCTGAGGGATGTCATCATGGAGACTGATGAAACAATGGTCTCTTTTGATGTCACATCACTCTTTACGTGCATTCCTGTTGATGAGGCAGTAGAGGTGGTCTGTTTAAGGTTAAAATCAGACACCACTCTGAACAGCAGGACCACGCTTTCCACAGAGCAACTGTGTCAACTCTTGAAACTGTGCCTGCAGTCAACCTACTTCACATATGGGGAGCAATATTATAGGCAGAAACATGGGTGTGCTATGGGGTCGCCAGTTTCTCCTATTGTTGCCAACATTTATATGGAGGAGGTAGAAAAGAGGGCCTTGACGTCCTATTCAGGGAAACCACCAAGTCATTGGTTCAGGTATGTTGACAACACCTGGGTTAAAATTAAATCTCAGGAAGTCCAACATTTTACTGATCACATCAACTCTGTGGATAAATATATCAAGTTCACACGAGAAGATGTAAAAAATGGCAGGTTGGCTTTCTTGGACTGTGAGGTCTCAGTTTCTGATAGAGGACATTTGCAAACTGAGGTGTACCGCAAACCCACCCACACAGACCAGTATTTACAGTTTGACTCCCATCACCCTTTGGAGCACAAGTTAGGAGTCATCAGGACTCTGTATCACAGAGCAGACAGCGTCCCCACTAACTCAGGAGCCAGACAGAAGGAGAAATCACACACAAAACAGGCTCTAGAGAAATGTGGATATCTTAACTGGGCTTTCCTGAAAGCAGAGAAGAAACCCAAACAGGACTCCAGCAGCCATCAGGTGAAAAGAAGGAACCCAGACCCAGACTAGTGGTCATTCCGTATGTTGCAGGAGTTTCAGAGAGATGTTTGTTTTCTAAACACAACGTCCCAGTGGCTTTTAAACCCCAAAATACATTACGGCAAATACTGGTTCATCCCAAAGATCCAGTCCCCCGGCACAAACAGAGTAATATTGTGTATGCTGTTCAGTGTCAGGAGGGCTGGGATCAGTCTTATATCGGGGAAACTAAACAGCCACTGGCCAAAAGGATGGCCCAGCACAGAAGATCAACATCATCAGGTCAGGACTCTGTGGTCTACACTCATCTCCAGGTCAGAGGTCACTCTTTCAGGGATGAAGATGTTCACATCCTTGATAGAGAGGAACGATGGTTTGAGAGAGGAGTAAAGGAGGCCATCTTTGTGAAAAGAAACCGTCCATCATTAAACAGAGGTGGAAGCCTCTGGGTTCAACTGTCCCCCTTATACAACGCTGTTGTTGCTAGTATCACTCAGCCCTCTGTGAATAGACCCATTTACAGCCTACGCCACCAAGCAGCTGCGCGCGCAGCGCTGCAACAGCAGTATGACGGCTCGTAGTGTATTATCAAGCTACGCTAGCGGGTTATTGGTAAATGATTGCAAAGCTTACTTTAATAAGTTAACTTTGAGCAATGGCCATCAGCTTCCTGATCCGTGTACAGTTACTGAATGGGAGGATGACGTTAGTAAGTGGCCTAGCATTCAGTGGCCTGATATTTACACGTATTTGGTGGAGAAACCTAGCGTGTACACAAGAGAAAAACTACGAGCATACAAATCACTCGATGCGTATGACTACGTTGTTTGTGGACATGTACAGGAAGTGCGATATAATGATATGGACGCAGATTTCTGTGTTTTAAAGTCCAAAGTCCTCCCCAGTCAGAGACAAGGCGTGAAGACTACAATGTATGAGGCTTGGGTAATCGTCAACAAAGTGGAGAACTACATTCTCACAGCAAACTGCACCTGTATGGCAGGGTAAGTTAATTTTGGTTCTTGATATGCATAATTTGCTTCTGTTTTAGGCCACTGCAATTTTAGGTTTTACATAATTTTCAGTGTAAAATGTTTTATTAGCATTGCTCAGATAACTTAGTCATTACATATTCAAAAATATTCATCCAGAGGTCACAGTGGCTTGAATTTAAAAAGCTAATGAAAATCAGAAATGTTTATTTATTTACAATCAAAGTCAGAACTTGGTCAAGAAACATTCAGAACATAACATATAACATACATTGGCCTCTACTCCTAATTACAAATTGTTTGAGCCACTAAAGCATTTAATTTTTCATCATTATTAAAAGAGAAGTGGCTATAATCATTTTTAACAGTCTGAACTTCACAGGTAAAATAGAACCCAGCTAAGTGCAGTCTGGAGCCCTGCGTTTACATTTTCATCTCACCTTTGAAGATGTGGATGTAATATACCACCCTAACTACATTTGTTTGTTCTTTTAACAGTGCTGACAGATGACGACATCCAAGAACTGCGGGCTGTGGACCCAGTTTGTGCAGTGATGACAAGCTTGGACAATAGTGACACGTACACCGCTTCATCTGACCACAACTATGAGGAGCATCTAGATTTACCTGAGTTTTATTTAGCACATCATCCAGAGACCTCACACCCAATGAACTAAAGGTGAAATGTGAGGAAACATTTGTCCTGCTGAAAACTAAACACACGCCCTATCAGTGTAAAAGATTTTGTGCATAAAGAACTTCGAAATGTCCGATTTTTTTATACTTTATGTTGTGTACCACCGTAGATGTTATAGGTGGTCTGTTATTTACCTTGATCTTTGCAGTCATCCAATAATCTGATGTTTGTTGTTTTAAATAAATCTTATATTAAACATCTTAATTTTTTTGTAGGCTTCTAGCCTGTTTTTGATGTCATATTCAATTATTTGGATTAATTTTGAACCACATTATACCTGTATTTACAATTTTGAAGAAATACACAGGTTATAATTTAATTAAATTGTTTGTTTATTGTTAGACAGGTGACAATTTATTGCACTTAACAGTTGAATAAGAAAACGGAGATCCTTCCAGTTTATGTTTTAACTTTTGATGTTCAGCCTGTAGCGTGTCAAACTCCTGACGCAGGTGGGCATATTCATTCTGAAGTTGACAGTGCCTCAGGTTCAGATCATCATATTCAGTCCTCGGGACTACATCTTCTTGTGCTGAAAGTTATGAAAAGAAACGGTAAGCAAATGCACCAAAAAGCAGGAAGCAACACTTTATGCTCTGACACAGAATGTGCCTGTGCTGTGAAGTGTGTTCTTTTTTAGCTGATTAATTGTGAACAATATTTAGCTGTACACATGATTGTGGGGTAAGAACTGCCAGAAAACCATTCTGGTTTGAATAAAATATGAGCAGAATGTTGGACGATGCCCTAGTATTTCAGAAATATTTATCTATAATTAATTAATCAAACAATCAATTTATTAAAAAGTTTGTTAGATAGGACATAATATATTTGTACCGGGGTCATGTTCCATGTTGGATTCTTGTTGTTCATCTGAAGTGACACTGCCAGGGCTGGGTTGATGTGATGACTTGTGCACACCATCATCTCTCCTCTTTTTCCTCTGGTACCTAAAATAAAAATATGTGAAGATGTAGTGACACACATAGTAAATAAACATTTACACATCATCTACTTTTAATACAGAGCTGTATTTCAAAGCCTGCACTACACCAAAGTATGCTAAAGACCATGACAACAGAACAGAAAAAAATAAATAGTAAAGACAGGCCAAAGCAAATTATCCATACCTTTTCATCTTCGCTCATGATCCCTGTCCTTTAGTGTACACAAACACAGAAGGTACGAAATCAGGACTTTGATAATCCAACGACATTTCCCCTGAAAATAAAGCACAGAGGCATTTGTTTATTAAGAGCTAGCTTATTAGCAACTAGCTTCTAGCCAACTTTCTGACCGAATTTAACAGCAATAAACTGCGTCTAGTTTATACAAACAATGGTTAATGACAACCAGGGTTTATGGTGAAATAAAACTAGATGAGTAACCTTACCTGATATAAAATGGGCACTACTCGTGCATTTTTGATAAAGTCCTCGGTCCAATCCACCCACTTGATGGTCTGAAGCGACAGCTGCCTTCGGTGGCTTTGAAATGGTCGATTGCCTCTTGGTATGCGGGAGAACTTCAGTCCTTCCTTAGAATACCTATTTGTACAACCGTATACGCAACATCCTGACATTTTGTTGCTGGTGAAGGAAATTGCTTAGCTAGACTCACTCCGCAACTTTGTTATGCTTGGAAAAATGCCTGGGTGGGTGGAGTCTTCTGTTGCAACGGTGTGCGCGCAACCGTCTTTGTTTACAAACACTAAATGGGTCTATAGCAAACAACCATCAGGGTGCTAACGATCCATTGTTAGGCTGATGGTCCTCCTTGATCATGGGAGCAGCTGGTTTTGGCTGTCATCAGCAAACTGGTTGATCCACTGTGAGAGGGTGCTATTTATAAGACTGAGCTGCATACAGGATCTCAGACTGAAGAAGTCTTTCGGACGAAATACGAAACGTTTCTACTTTTTTGCTTTTTTGTTTTATTTTGTTTTTTTGAATGTCCAGAGGACCAGACTTAACTTTTTTAGATTTTTCTACCTGGATTATTGAGCATGCATCAGGGTATTATGAAGGTAACTTTCTTTTAAACAGGACAGTTTTTGATGTTTGGAAGGTTCCTTTGTGAAAAAAAATGGAGATTTATAAATCACTGCATGCTGTTTTTATGTACATTTTACAGCACATTCAACTTATTCAGATCTGGGATTGCATCAATATGAAGGTTTCTGTTCTTCCACCATCAGCATAGGAGGATGCAGGGGAAAGAGGTTTCTGTTCTCAACATTAAACACTTTAAACCTTGTCCAGGAGGGCTGATCATGATGAGAACAAGTCCTTATCTTATGTCTAAAAGCAGAATAACGAAGAACTGAGTGAAGAGAAGGGTTATTGATTCCTGCTTGGAGCAGCTGAGGTCAGAACATGGTCGGAGTGACAGAAGCTGGAAGATAACGACAGTTCAAGGTTCAAACCTTGAACATTGAAGTTGTGATAACTTGGTGTGCACCCAGTTTAATGTGGGGCTGATGGGGTCGTAGCCTCAGTATGGGACCAGCGTGGTCAGTATTTCTTTTCATTCTGGACTTGTAAGTCCCACTGCTCTCACTCTCCACCCAGAACTCAGTCAGACATGGTGTTGTTAATGTGCCTTTGAAGATCTCTGCTGTAAAGACCATCCACATCAGGTAAAGTATTGTCATTCCAAGGTGTAGAATGTCTGTCCTGGAGTTGCTAAGACCTGGATGCAGGGTTCTTACACAACATCCAATTTAATTGTACATATTTAAAAAGACTGCATTAAATAGATAAAGCGTTGACTTTAGGCTTTATATAAGAAGCTGACAGATGGAGTAGTTTTGACCAGAGAATTGTTCTGATATTTTATCTTAACCGTTTATTAATTTGCTCTGTGCAGCACTTTGATTGGAAGTTGCTTCATAAATCAAACAGATCAAATCAATCAGTAGTCCCTATGTGTACAACAGCTCTTCTAACACAATGACGTCTATAGAATGGTAAATGGACTGTATTTATATACCGTAGCACCTTTCTATCTTATCAAGATACTCAAAGTGCTTTACACTACAATCTGTGCCCTCATTTACCCATTCATACAGCCCTCTGCAATGTTTGCACAAAGCTAATTGAACAAATCATTCTAAAGAGACTAATCAGTGCTTTTAGATCACATTCATACATCGATGGGACACACATCGGAGGCAATGAGGGGTTCAGTGTCTTGCCCAGGGACACTTAGACATGTGACTGCTGGTGGATTCGAACCCCCAACTCTTGCATTGGAGGACGACTGCTCTAACCACTCAGACACAGCCGCCCCACAGGTGGAAACCTTAATAGAAACCTTAAAGATGGCGACAGGTGTAGAACTAACCTGCTGGCAGGGATGATGTGGAGAGAAACTTCCCTGTTAGAGCTCCGCTCCCTTGTAGGGATTGAAGCGTCTGACGCTCGGTCTCCTGTTGGGTCATCAGCTTCTGATGGGGCTGGGGGTGCGGGGGTACAGAGAAAGTAAATATATATTTATCTATCCATTCATCTTCTGCAACTCATCACCTGTGGTCAGGTTGTGGGAACAGGTGCAGGAGAAAACCCAGGCTGTCCTCTCCCCAGCGACACATGCACATCGCTCAAAAAGAAAACATTTTGATTGACAGGTGACTGATTGACGTAATTGCCGGTGTATAAGCCGCTACTTTTTCTCACACTTGACCCTGCGGTTTATATACAGGAGCGGCTAATTTATGTACTTCTTTAAAATTATAATACTTTATTTTATTTTTATATTTTATTTTGGGCAGCACAGTGGTGCAGTTGGTAGAGCTGCAGCCTCTCAGACAGCAAGTTACCTTAGTTCAAATCCCGGTCGGTCGACAGATTTGATGCCAAGCAGGACCGCTTCGTCTAACAGCTCCACACCGGTCGCTGAGCGGACCAGAACCAACAATAATGATGTCGGACTTTCTACTGGGATAATCAGTAGCTGATTTACAGCATGTAAATCTATGTTCTTAATAATGTTTGCTTGTGCTTACTTTGGTTACACAACAACTGATTTTTTATTTTTTATTTTTCCTATGAGGAGAAGCTGTCCTCCAACAGAGGCGGACCTGTTCCGACAGAGCCTTGGCCCAGGTGCGGTGCAGGAGGATGTTGAAGAGAGAGATGTTGGATGAACTATTTATTTAAAATTCCCCTCTGTTCTTTTTTCCAATCTGATCCATGTTTTAAGCTACATTAAGCAAAGGAGTGACAGCCTGTACAAACATGGTGTCAGTAAACAGCAAGACACCAGAGAGGAAGAGTACAATTCATGTAGTTTACAGTTTGATGTGTTTTTAATAGTGCTCAGTTTAATTATCGGTGTTTGTGTGACATACACTTTGTGGTGTTGAATAAATAAATAAAAATTTAACCTGATGTCTTCATTTTCAACTTTAATAATGCAATATGTTTCACATCATCAACAGGTTAGATCACATAACTTGAAGTACATAATGTACAGATCACTTCATTTAGCATAGCTTCATTGTATCTCCTATCATTAACAGAAAGTTAAACTGTTATTATTTAGCACATTTAGTATGTTATAGTGCAGCATGACACGTGAAATATATTGTACGCCTGCATTGACAGGCTCATTTAATAAATAGTGATTTTGAACTGGATCCGACTGGCCTCTCTTCCCAACACAGATGCTGGTCACAGCAGCTACACTCCAGTGTAGATTTAACTACGCGACTCAAAATACATCATACATAGCTCAGAAAGACAGTGTTATACAAAGTACTCCGCCGTCATTGTTGTTAATAGAAATATGCCGTTGGTCTGGGCTTGACAGAAATATATGCCTGTTGTGCGCATGTGCTTTCATCGCTTTGCAGGAAATGTTGACATTATCAGTGGGCGTGTTCCCGAAAACCTCCACTCTGACAGGTGGGTTGAGAAACCTCCGGATTCAAAGAGGGGGGCTACTAGTGTCGTATAAATGAACAACCGAACCGCAGAGAGAAAGGTGCAGTTTCACTCAAAATATGAGTCAGAGTCAGAGTCAGAGTCAGAGAGAATTTATTGTCATTTGCACCGCATGTAGTACATGTGTTGAAAACGAGATTATGTACACAGGGTCCCAGTTACATCCAACAACAAATGCAAGAGAAAAACAATAATAACATCTAGGATTAACTAAGAGAGACATCAGCTAGTAATACACTAAGCCCTAATGTAGTAGAAAAACATCATTATAAACAGCAGCACGAACATGAGCAGATGGTCACAGATGAACGCAGCAACAAGAAACAGATCAGTATCAGCATGATGTGACATTTTGCAGTGTTTATTCTTATTATTTATTTATTCATGAGTCTGACAGCCTCAGGGTAGAAGCTGTTCCTCAGTCTAGTGGTTCTACATTTGATGCTCCTCAACCTCCGTCCCGAGGGGAGTGGTGCAAAGAGTGAGTGTGCTGGGTGAGTGAGGTCTTTCATGATGCAGGTGGCTCTTTTTCTGCATCTGGAGGTGTAGATGTCTGTGATGGTGGGGAGACTGACTCCCACAGACTTCTGTGCAGCCTTCACCACTCTTTGTAGAGCTTTCCTCTCTGCAACTGTGCAGCCTCCATGCCACACGTTGATGCTGGAGCACAGGACGCTCTCCACTGCACACCTGTAGAACGAGGTGAGGACTGAGCTTCTCAGACCGGCTCGTCTCAGCCGTCTGAGGAAGTAGAGTCTCTGATGACCTTTCTTGATCAGGCTGGTGGTGTTATTGCTCCAGCTGAGGTTATCATTCAAGTGTACACCCAGGTACTTGTAACTGGAGACCACCTCCACCGCAGATCCACCTATATACAGTGGGGTGTGGGTGTGTTTGTTCCTTCTGAAGTCCACAATCATCTCCTTCGTCTTCTTCACATTCATGTGAAGGTTGTTCTCTTTGCACCAGCTCTCCAGATGTTCCACCTCCTGTCTGTAGCTGGATTCATCATTATCTGTGATGCATCCCACCACAGCTGTATCATCTGCAAACTTAACAATATGACAGCCTGGATGTGTGGCTGTACAATCATATGTGAGCAGAGTGAACAGAAGAGGGCTCAGCACACATCCCTGAGGAGAGCCAGTGCTGAGGGTGATGGTGGAGGAGGAGAAGTTGTGGATCTTCACGGACTGTGGTCTGTTTGTTAAGAAGTCTAAGACCCAGTTACAAATAGAGGGGCTTAGTCCAAGTGTGGATAGTTTGTCTATCAGAGTTTGGGGGATCATGGTGTTGAAGGCAGATGTGAAGTCCACAAAGAGCAGACGCACGTATGAGTCCTTCTGATCCAGGTGGGTGAGAGCAGTGTGGACCACGGAGGAGATGGCGTCCTCTGTTGATCGGTTCTCACGGTATGCATATTGATGAGGGTCCTCGCTGATGTTGACGGCTGTCTTGATGTGGGACATGACCAGTTTCTCAAAACATTTAGCGACTATCGGGGTGAGAGCCACCGGTCTATAGTCATTCAGACCAGTCACTGTGGAGCTTTTTGGGACTGGGATGATGGTGGCAGTCTTCAGGCAGGTGGGAACTGACTCCAGTGAAAGTGAGGTGGTGAAGATGTCAGCCAGCACCTCACAGAGCTGGTCCGCACATTCCTTCAGAACTTTCCCTGGGATGTTGTCTGGACCCGTAGCTTTATGAGGGTTGATCCTTCTGAGACTACCTCTCACTTCTGCTGCGGTCACTTTGAGGTGCTCCTCGTCTGGTGATGAGTTGAGTCTGGTGCTAGTTGGTCTGTTTGGATCATCAAAACGTGCATAAAACTTATTGAGGGCATCAGGCAGGGATGGGTCCCTGGGGCATTGTTTGCTTTTG
>JBBPBX010041167.1:0-28992 GCA_038048925.1 Garcialebias charrua
GTCATTTTCATGAATAAAACTGTGATGAGGTTATTTTCACGAATAAAACTATGATAAGGTCATTTTCATGAATAAAGTTGTGATAAGGTCATTTTCATGAATAAAACTGTGATGAGGTCATTTTCATGAATAAAACTGTGATGAGGTTATTTTCCTGAATAAAGCTGTGATGAGGTCATTTTCATGAATAAAGCTGTGATAAAGTCATTTTCATGAATAAAACTGTGATGAGGTCATTTTCATGAATAAAGCTGTGATGAGGTCATTTTCATGAATAAAACTGTGATGAGGTCATTTTCATGAATAAAACTGTGATAAGGTCATTTTCATGAATAAAACTGTGATGAGGTCATTTTCATGAATAAAACTGTGATGAGGTCATTTTCATGAATAAAGCTGTGATGAGGTCATTTTCATGAATAAAACTGTGATGAGGTCATTTTCATGAATAAAGCTGTGATGAGGTCATTTTCATGAATAAAACTGTGATGAGGTCATTTTCATGAATAAAGCTGTGATGAGGTCATTTTCATGAATAAAGCTGTGATGAGGTCATTTTCATGAATAAAGCTGTGATGAGGTCATTTTCATGAATAAAGCTGTGATGAGGTCATTTTCATGAATAAAACTGTGATAAGGTCATTTTCATGAATAAAGCTGTGATGAGGTCATTTTCATGAATAAAACTGTGATGAGGTCATTTTCATGAATAAAACTGTGATGAGGTCATTTTCATGAATAAAACTGTGATAAGGTCATTTTCATGAATAAAGCTGCGATGAGGTCATTTTCATGAATAAAACTGTGATGAGGTCATTTTCATGAATAAAGCTGTGATAAGGTCATTTTCATGAATAAAACTGTGATGAGGTCATTTTCATGAATAAAGCTGTGATGAGGTCATTTTCATGAATAAAACTGTGATGAGGTCATTTTCATGAATAAAGCTGTGATGAGGTCATTTTCATGAATAAAGCTGTGATAAGGTCATTTTCATGAATAAAACTGTGATGAGGTCATTTTCATGAATAAAGCTGTGATAAGGTCATTTTCATGAATAAAACTGTGATGAGGTCATTTTCATGAATAAAGCTGTGATGAGGTCATTTTCATGAATAAAACTGTGATGAGGTCATTTTCATGAATAAAGCTGTGATGAGGTCATTTTCATGAATAAAACTGTGATGAGGTCATTTTCATGAATAAAGCTGTGATGAGGTCATTTTCATGAATAAAACTGTGATGAGGTCATTTTCATGAATAAAACTGTGATGAGGTCATTTTCATGAATAAAACTGTGATGAGGTCATTTTCATGAATAAAACTGTGATGAGGTCATTTTCATGAATAAAACTGTGATGAGGTCATTTTCATGAATAAAACTGTGATGAGGTCATTTTCATGAATAAACTGTGATGAGGTCATTTTCATGAATAAAGCTGTGATGAGGTCATTTTCATGAATAAAACTGTGATGAGGTCATTTTCATGAATAAAACTGTGATGAGGTCATTTTCATGAATAAAACTGTGATGAGGTCATTTTCATGAATAAAACTGTGATGAGGTCATTTTCATGAATAAAACTGTGATGAGGTCATTTTCATGAATAAAGCTGTGATGAGGTCATTTTCATGAATAAAGCTGTGATGAGGTCATTTTCATGAATAAAACTGTGATGAGGTCATTTTCATGAATAAAGCTGTGATGAGGTCATTTTCATGAATAAAACTGTGATGAGGTCATTTTCATGAATAAAACTGTGATGAGGTCATTTTCATGAATAAAACTGTGATGAGGTCATTTTCATGAATAAAACTGTGATGAGGTCATTTTCATGAATAAAGCTGTGATGAGGTCATTTTCATGAATAAAGCTGTGATGAGGTCATTTTCATGAATAAAGCTGTGATGAGGTCATTTTCATGAATAAAACTGTGATGAGGTCATTTTCATGAATAAAACTGTGAGGTCATTTTCATGAATAAAACTGTGATGAGGTCATTTTCATGAATAAAGCTGTGATGAGGTCATTTTCATGAATAAAACTGTGATGAGGTCATTTTCATGAATAAACTGTGATGAGGTCATTTTCATGAATAAAGCTGTGATGAGGTCATTTTCATGAATAAAACTGTGATGAGGTCATTTTCATGAATAAAACTGTGATGAGGTCATTTTCATGAATAAAACTGTGATGAGGTCATTTTCATGAATAAAGCTGTGATGAGGTCATTTTCATGAATAAAACTGTGATGAGGTCATTTTCATGAATAAAGCTGTGATAAGGTCATTTTCATGAATAAAACTGTGATGAGGTCATTTTCATGAATAAAGCTGTGATGAGGTCATTTTCATGAATAAAACTGTGATGAGGTCATTTTCATGAATAAAGCTGTGATGAGGTCATTTTCATGAATAAAGCTGTGATAAGGTCATTTTCATGAATAAAACTGTGATGAGGTCATTTTCATGAATAAAGCTGTGATAAGGTCATTTTCATGAATAAAACTGTGATGAGGTCATTTTCATGAATAAAGCTGTGATGAGGTCATTTTCATGAATAAAACTGTGATGAGGTCATTTTCATGAATAAAGCTGTGATGAGGTCATTTTCATGAATAAAACTGTGATGAGGTCATTTTCATGAATAAAGCTGTGATGAGGTCATTTTCATGAATAAAGCTGTGATGAGGTCATTTTCATGAATAAAACTGTGATGAGGTCATTTTCATGAATAAAACTGTGATGAGGTCATTTTCATGAATAAAACTGTGATGAGGTCATTTTCATGAATAAAGCTGTGATGAGGTCATTTTCATGAATAAAACTGTGATGAGGTCATTTTCACGAATAAAACTGTGATAAGGTCATTTTCATGAATAAAACTGTGATGAGGTCATTTTCATGAATAAAACTGTGATGAGGTCATTTTCATGAATAAAACTGTGATGAGGTCATTTTCATGAATAAAGCTGTGATGAGGTCATTTTCATGAATAAAGCTGTGATGAGGTCATTTTCATGAATAAAACTGTGATGAGGTCATTTTCATGAATAAAGCTGTGATGAGGTCATTTTCATGAATAAAACTGTGATGAGGTCATTTTCATGAATAAAACTGTGATGAGGTCATTTTCATGAATAAAACTGTGATGAGGTCATTTTCATGAATAAAACTGTGATGAGGTCATTTTCATGAATAAAGCTGTGATGAGGTCATTTTCATGAATAAAGCTGTGATGAGGTCATTTTCATGAATAAAGCTGTGATGAGGTCATTTTCATGAATAAAGCTGTGATGAGGTCATTTTCATGAATAAAACTGTGAGGTCATTTTCATGAATAAAACTGTGATGAGGTCATTTTCATGAATAAAGCTGTGATGAGGTCATTTTCATGAATAAAGCTGTGATGAGGTCATTTTCATGAATAAAACTGTGATAAGGTCATTTTCATGAATAAAGCTGTGATGAGGTCATTTTCATGAATAAAACTGTGATGAGGTCATTTTCATGAATAAAACTGTGATGAGGTCATTTTCATGAATAAAAGCTGTGATGAGGTCATTTTCATGAATAAAACTGTGATGAGGTCATTTTCATGAATAAAGCTGTGATGAGGTCATTTTCATGAATAAAACTGTGATGAGGTCATTTTCATGAATAAAGCTGTGATGAGGTCATTTTCATGAATAAAGCTGTGATAAGGTCATTTTCATGAATAAAACTGTGATGAGGTCATTTTCATGAATAAAGCTGTGATGAGGTCATTTTCATGAATAAAACTGTGATGAGGTCATTTTCATGAATAAAACTGTGATGAGGTCATTTTCATGAATAAAACTGTGATGAGGTCATTTTCATGAATAAAACTGTGATGAGGTCATTTTCATGAATAAACTGTGATAAGGTCATTTTCATGAATAAAACTGTGATGAGGTCATTTTCATGAATAAAACTGTGATGAGGTCATTTTCATGAATAAAACTGTGATGAGGTCATTTTCATGAATAAAGCTGTGATGAGGTCATTTTCATGAATAAAGCTGTGATAAAGTCATTTTCATGAATAAAACTGTGATGAGGTCATTTTCATGAATAAAGCTGTGATGAGGTCATTTTCATGAATAAAACTGTGATGAGGTCATTTTCACGAATAAAACTGTGATAAGGTCATTTTCATGAATAAAACTGTGATGAGGTCATTTTCATGAATAAAACTGTGATGAGGTCATTTTCATGAATAAAACTGTGATGAGGTCATTTTCATGAATAAAACTGTGATGAGGTCATTTTCATGAATAAAGCTGTGATGAGGTCATTTTCATGAATAAAGCTGTGATGAGGTCATTTTCATGAATAAAGCTGTGATGAGGTCATTTTCATGAATAAAACTGTGAGGTCATTTTCATGAATAAAACTGTGATAAGGTCATTTTCATGAATAAAGCTGTGATGAGGTAATTTTCATGAATAAAGCTGTGATGAGGTCATTTTCATGAATAAAGCTGTGATGAGGTCATTTTCATGAATAAAACTGTGATGAGGTCATTTTCATGAATAAAACTGTGATGAGGTCATTTTCATGAATAAAGCTGTGATGAGGTCATTTTCATGAATAAAACTGTGATGAGGTCATTTTCATGAATAAAACTGTGATGAGGTCATTTTCATGAATAAAACTGTGATGAGGTCATTTTCATGAATAAAGCTGTGATAAGGTCATTTTCATGAATAAAACTGTGATGAGGTCATTTTCATGAATAAAGCTGTGATGAGGTCATTTTCATGAATAAAACTGTGATGAGGTCATTTTCACGAATAAAACTGTGATAAGGTCATTTTCATGAATAAAACTGTGATGAGGTCATTTTCATGAATAAAACTGTGATGAGGTCATTTTCATGAATAAAACTGTGATGAGGTCATTTTCATGAATAAAGCTGTGATGAGGTCATTTTCATGAATAAAACTGTGATGAGGTCATTTTCATGAATAAAACTGTGATGAGGTCATTTTCATGAATAAAACTGTGATGAGGTCATTTTCATGAATAAAACTGTGATGAGGTCATTTTCATGAATAAAGCTGTGATGAGGTCATTTTCATGAATAAAACTGTGATGAGGTCATTTTCATGAATAAAACTGTGATAAGGTCATTTTCATGAATAAAGCTGTGATGAGGTCATTTTCATGAATAAAACTGTGATGAGGTCATTTTCATGAATAAAACTGTGATGAGGTCATTTTCATGAATAAAGCTGTGATGAGGTCATTTTCATGAATAAAGCTGTGATAAGGTCATTTTCATGAATAAAACTGTGATGAGGTCATTTTCATGAATAAAGCTGTGATGAGGTCATTTTCATGAATAAAACTGTGATGAGGTCATTTTCATGAATAAAACTGTGATGAGGTCATTTTCATGAATAAAACTGTGATAAGGTCATTTTCATGAATAAAACTGTGATGAGGTCATTTTCATGAATAAAGCTGTGATGAGGTCATTTTCATGAATAAAACTGTGATGAGGTCATTTTCATGAATAAAGCTGTGATGAGGTCATTTTCATGAATAAAACTGTGATGAGGTCATTTTCATGAATAAAACTGTGATGGTCATTTTCATGAATAAAACTGTGATGAGGTCATTTTCATGAATAAAACTGTGATGAGGTCATTTTCATGAATAAAACTGTGATGAGGTCATTTTCATGAATAAAACTGTGATGAGGTCATTTTCATGAATAAAACTGTGATAAAGTCATTTTCATGAATAAAACTGTGATGAGGTCATTTTCATGAATAAAACTGTGATGAGGTCATTTTCATGAATAAACTGTGATGAGGTCATTTTCACGAATAAAACTGTGATAAGGTCATTTTCATGAATAAAACTGTGATGAGGTCATTTTCATGAATAAAACTGTGATGAGGTCATTTTCATGAATAAAACTGTGATGAGGTCATTTTCATGAATAAAACTGTGATGAGGTCATTTTCATGAATAAAACTGTGATGAGGTCATTTTCATGAATAAAGCTGTGATGAGGTCATTTTCATGAATAAAACTGTGATGAGGTCATTTTCATGAATAAAACTGTGATGAGGTCATTTTCATGAATAAAGCTGTGATGAGGTCATTTTCATGAATAAAACTGTGATGAGGTCATTTTCATGAATAAACTGTGATGAGGTCATTTTCATGAATAAACTGTGATGAGGTCATTTTCATGAATAAAGCTGTGATGAGGTCATTTTCATGAATAAACTGTGATGAGGTCATTTTCATGAATAAAACTGTGATGAGGTCATTTTCATGAATAAAGCTGTGATGAGGTCATTTTCATGAATAAAACTGTGATGAGGTCATTTTCATGAATAAAGCTGTGATGAGGTCATTTTCATGAATAAACTGTGATGAGGTCATTTTCATGAATAAAACTGTGATGAGGTCATTTTCATGAATAAAACTGTGATGAGGTCATTTTCATGAATAAAACTGTGATGAGGTCATTTTCATGAATAAAGCTGTGATGAGGTCATTTTCATGAATAAAACTGTGATGAGGTCATTTTCATGAATAAAGCTGTGATGAGGTCATTTTCATGAATAAAGCTGTGATGAGGTCATTTTCATGAATAAACTGTGATGAGGTCATTTTCATGAATAAAACTGTGATGAGGTCATTTTCATGAATAAAACTGTGATGAGGTCATTTTCATGAATAAAGCTGTGATGAGGTCATTTTCATGAATAAAACTGTGATGAGGTCATTTTCATGAATAAAACTGTGATAAGGTCATTTTCATGAATAAAACTGTGATGAGGTCATTTTCATGAATAAAACTGTGATGAGGTCATTTTCATGAATAAAACTGTGATGAGGTTATTTTCCTGAATAAAGCTGTGATGAGGTCATTTTCATGAATAAAGCTGTGATAAAGTCATTTTCATGAATAAAACTGTGATGAGGTCATTTTCATGAATAAAGCTGTGATGAGGTCATTTTCATGAATAAAACTGTGATGAGGTCATTTTCACGAATAAAACTGTGATGAGGTCATTTTCATGAATAAAACTGTGATGAGGTCATTTTCATGAATAAAACTGTGATGAGGTCATTTTCATGAATAAAGCTGTGATGAGGTCATTTTCATGAATAAAGCTGTGATGAGGTCATTTTCATGAATAAAGCTGTGATGAGGTCATTTTCATGAATAAAGCTGTGATGAGGTCATTTTCATGAATAAAACTGTGAGGTCATTTTCATGAATAAAACTGTGATGAGGTCATTTTCATGAATAAAGCTGTGATGAGGTCATTTTCATGAATAAAGCTGTGATGAGGTCATTTTCATGAATAAAGCTGTGATGAGGTCATTTTCATGAATAAAACTGTGATGAGGTCATTTTCATGAATAAAACTGTGATGAGGTCATTTTCATGAATAAAGCTGTGATGAGGTCATTTTCATGAATAAAACTGTGATGAGGTCATTTTCATGAATAAAACTGTGATGAGGTCATTTTCATGAATAAAGCTGTGATGAGGTCATTTTCATGAATAAAACTGTGAGGTCATTTTCATGAATAAAACTGTGATGAGGTCATTTTCATGAATAAAGCTGTGATGAGGTCATTTTCATGAATAAAGCTGTGATGAGGTCATTTTCATGAATAAAGCTGTGATGAGGTCATTTTCATGAATAAAACTGTGATGAGGTCATTTTCATGAATAAAACTGTGATGAGGTCATTTTCATGAATAAAGCTGTGATGAGGTCATTTTCATGAATAAAACTGTGATGAGGTCATTTTCATGAATAAAACTGTGATGAGGTCATTTTCATGAATAAAGCTGTGATGAGGTCATTTTCATGAATAAAGCTGTGATAGGTCATTTTCATGAATAAAACTGTGATGAGGTCATTTTCATGAATAAAGCTGTGATGAGGTCATTTTCATGAATAAAACTGTGATGAGGTCATTTTCACGAATAAAACTGTGATAAGGTCATTTTCATGAATAAAACTGTGATGAGGTCATTTTCATGAATAAAACTGTGATGAGGTCATTTTCATGAATAAAACTGTGATGAGGTCATTTTCATGAATAAAGCTGTGATGAGGTCATTTTCATGAATAAAGCTGTGATGAGGTCATTTTCATGAATAAAGCTGTGATGAGGTCATTTTCATGAATAAAGCTGTGATGAGGTCATTTTCATGAATAAAACTGTGAGGTCATTTTCATGAATAAAACTGTGATGAGGTCATTTTCATGAATAAAGCTGTGATGAGGTCATTTTCATGAATAAAGCTGTGATGAGGTCATTTTCATGAATAAAACTGTGATGAGGTCATTTTCATGAATAAAACTGTGATGAGGTCATTTTCATGAATAAAGCTGTGATGAGGTCATTTTCATGAATAAAACTGTGATGAGGTCATTTTCATGAATAAAGCTGTGATGAGGTCATTTTCATGAATAAAGCTGTGATGAGGTCATTTTCATGAATAAAACTGTGATGAGGTCATTTTCATGAATAAAGCTGTGATGAGGTCATTTTCATGAATAAAACTGTGATGAGGTCATTTTCATGAATAAAGCTGTGATGAGGTCATTTTCATGAATAAAGCTGTGATGAGGTCATTTTCATGAATAAAACTGTGATGAGGTCATTTTCATGAATAAAGCTGTGATGAGGTCATTTTCATGAATAAAACTGTGATGAGGTCATTTTCATGAATAAAACTGTGATGAGGTCATTTTCATGAATAAAGCTGTGATGAGGTCATTTTCATGAATAAAACTGTGATGAGGTCATTTTCACGAATAAAACTGTGATGAGGTCATTTTCATGAATAAAACTGTGATGAGGTCATTTTCATGAATAAAACTGTGATGAGGTCATTTTCATGAATAAAACTGTGATGAGGTTATTTTCATGAATAAAGCTGTGATGAGGTCATTTTCATGAATAAAGCTGTGATAAGGTCATTTTCATGAATAAAACTGTGATGAGGTCATTTTCATGAATAAAGCTGTGATGAGGTCATTTTCATGAATAAAACTGTGATGAGGTCATTTTCATGAATAAAACTGTGATGAGGTCATTTTCATGAATAAAACTGTGATGAGGTCATTTTCATGAATAAAACTGTGATGAGGTCATTTTCATGAATAAAGCTGTGATGAGGTCATTTTCATGAATAAAGCTGTGATGAGGTCATTTTCATGAATAAAGCTGTGATGAGGTCATTTTCATGAATAAAGCTGTGATGAGGTCATTTTCATGAATAAAACTGTGATGAGGTCATTTTCATGAATAAAACTGTGATGAGGTCATTTTCATGAATAAAGCTGTGATGAGGTCATTTTCATGAATAAAACTGTGATGAGGTCATTTTCATGAATAAAGCTGTGATGAGGTCATTTTCATGAATAAAACTGTGATGAGGTCATTTTCATGAATAAAGCTGTGATGAGGTCATTTTCATGAATAAAACTGTGATGAGGTCATTTTCATGAATAAAACTGTGATGAGGTCATTTTCATGAATAAAACTGTGATGAGGTCATTTTCATGAATAAAACTGTGATGAGGTCATTTTCATGAATAAAGCTGTGATGAGGTCATTTTCATGAATAAAACTGTGATGAGGTCATTTTCATGAATAAAACTGTGATGAGGTCATTTTCATGAATAAAGCTGTGATGAGGTCATTTTCACGAATAAAGCTGTGATGAGGTCATTTTCACGAATAAAACTGTGATGTCATTTTCACGAATAAAACTGTGATGAGGTCATTTTCATGAATAAAACTGTCACGGCAACCTGGCGCCGCCCACACCGTGCGCACCACACACACACTGCACATGCTCTGCACAGCAGCATGTCTGTGAGGCCTGACAAGGTGAGCTTAATTTAAATCAGCTGGCAGCTCGTGCCAGCACTATAAGAACAACAGCAAACCAGCCATGCTGTAAAAAACACAGCAAGCAGGGCGGGCAGCAGCAGACACAGAGACTTGAAACCTGTGAGGAAAGGGACTTTAAACTTAAAGGACTATCGGTAAGCTCATTGATTGGAGTTTTTAAGGTGCTTTTTGGATCTGTTTCTTTTAGGTGGAGGAAGACAAAATTAATTTGAGTAATCACTGAATGTGTAAATGTTTGTTCTATATAAATTGTTCTGCATAAAAGATAAGTCTATTCAAGTAATTATTGAATATTTATCTGAGCATTTATTGTATAAATTTGTAGCAAAGTATTTAATTTATTTGTGTTTCTGTTTGAAGGTTTTTCACCTGAACACCTGACATTCTGAAAGGCTGATTAACTGATCATCTGATTAGCTGAACACCTGACTAGTTGTAACCACTGTTGACTAAATCAACTGTATCATCTGTACAACTGTTGGAATAAAAAAGGAAAGCTGAGTGAAAAAGGAAGTCTGGTCCTGGTCCTTCAAGTGCGGACACCTCACAGTAACTGGAGCGCTTGACAGTGAAAAACCGCCTTACCAGTGAAACTGTTTGACCAGTGAAGACTCCACTACAGCCCACCACAAAGATTGAGAAGACTCAACCGGGGGCCTGGAGGAAAAGTTCTGTTGTCTGTCTGTCCAACAGCCAAGAAGGAGTAACATGGCTGAGACTAAGTCACTCGAAGACCTGAAAGTGGAGCGAACCACAGCAAAAAGACTTTTTTCCAGACTCACCAACCATATTATGAGGACTCATATGGACATGTCTGTGGAGGAGCTAGAAGAAAACTTCAAAAGACTCACAACAGAGGGCTCTAAAGTGATGGAGGCAAATGAGGACCTTGAGGCCGCCTACATTATGCAGTGTAAAGAAATAGATGCAGAGGGCGCACCTGAGTTAAGTGAGCAGCAAAGAACCGACATTGAAAAGACAGAGAAAGAATGTCAGCAGAAGTTAAAAGAAGTAAAGCACCTCATCCAAGACACATTATGGACTTCATATGGTGAGAAAGAACTGAGTCTCACTTTAAGAGTCGCAGAGGCAGAGTGTGAGAACGTCGCTGCTGCTCTACCTGACACATCCCTGGAGGCCTATGACTTTATGCTCACCCATCTAGAGAAACTGGTGCACAAAGCCAAAGGAGCACATCAGATCTGGAACCGCTGGGCTCCACCTGCAGAGAAGCAAGACTTTAATCGGCGCCTGATGGAGCTCGAGGTCTACCTTCCCAAGCTGGTGTCAGGGAAGGCCACACTGATAAAAGCAGCAAGTATAAGAAAAGACACTGGAAAAGAATCAGTCACAGCCCACAGCTCAGCCCCTGTTGCAGCTATAAAGCTTAAAGCTACAGCCCTACCAAAGTTTACAGGGAACCAACGTGACTTCTACAGATGGAAGAAAGAATGGGAGGCTCTGCAGAAACAAGGCGAACCAACAGGGTCCAAAGAGGTAAAGAAATTTCAACTACTTGATAGCTTCGATGAAAGATTGGCTAAAGATCTACACCTATCAACCTACACCACAGCAGACGAGATCTTCAGAGTCTTGGAGAACCGCTATGGGAACCAAGCTTCCATCGCCATAGAGATTGTTGAAGATCTACAAGCTTTTCCACCTGTTCGTGGTAACCAGCCAAGAAGAATCATAGAGCTCATTCAAACAGTTGAAAAAGCCCTCTATGATTTAAATGAACTGAACAATGCAGATGCCATAAGGAACCCATTAGTAACAAAATCCATTGAAGGAAAGCTCCCAGAGATCCTAAAGAAAGACTGGCTCACTTATGCTGCTAACAAAGAAAATGCTGTGAACACTCAGAACCGCTTCGACAAGCTCCTTGCATACCTGCAATCTCAAGAATCCATCTATGAGCAGTTGGAGCAGCTGAGAGACATTGATCCTACAAAAGAGAAAACAAAGTTTCAAACAAAGTATGCTAGAACAAAGACCTCCAAGTCAAGCAGTGAATCAGATGGCTGCATCATTTGTGGAGACTCAAAACACAAGAGAAAACTCTATCTTTGCAGAAGGTTCAGAACAACCACAAAGTTACCAGAAAAGAGGGACGCAGTGCAACGGATTGGTGCCTGCAACAAATGCCTTGAAATCCACGACAATGAACCCTGCAGAAAAACCACTTACCTGTGTGGGAATCCAAAATGCAGAGACCAACACCATTACCTTATTTGTCCTGTACCTAAGATCCTGTCCCAAAGACAAATAAATAAGACTGTTCCAGCGAGAGTCGAGGGAAGGAGGTGGACTGAAGCCCAAGATGAATTTATTTCCAAACTTTCACCTGAATTAGCACAGCAGTGTCGTGATGCCTTCTGTAATGCAACATCCAGAACATGCAACTCCACTGCAGCTGAAAGAAGCCTTGTGGAGAAGATTGGTCTGCATGAATATCCTGTGATCCTGATGCTTCTGAATGTCACAGCTAATGATGGTCAAAGAATTGGGACCCTCATCGACCTGGCTTCTGACACAAACTACATAACTCATAAAGCTGCAAGCAAGTTAAACCTTCGTAGTGAAGACGTCACACTCGTCGTTCATGGCGTCGGCGGGATGAAGGTGACCGTTGCAACCAAACGGTACTTCATCAAGATTCGTGTCAACACTTCAAGAGGGACGCTAAAGGCTCATCAGCTAATCTGCTATGGACTCGACAACATTGCAGAAGTCCACAAGCATGTTCCAGCTTATAAGTTACAAAAGATCTTTTCTGATGTTCCCCTCCAAGAACTCATCAGACCCAGAGAGATCCAGCTTCTAATCAGTCACAAAGAAGGCCAGCTGGTGCCCCAGAAAGTCCGCTCCATTGGTGACCTGGTGCTCTGGGACGGTCCACTCGGCAAAACCATCGGGGGAACGCACCCAGATCTCTTTGAAGAAGCCACACTAGTAGCTCACACATCCAAGACTCACTTCGCCCGATCCATGAGAGCTGCAGCAGTTGAGTATCAAGAACTCACCAAAGATCTAACTTACTGCCACTATCCAGAACATCTCAAGACCCAGTCCAATACAACCACCAGTAGCAAAGACTTTCTCAAGTGGTGGAAATGGGAAAGTATTGGGGCTGCGTGTGAGCCGAGATGTGGTGGATGTCGGTGTGGAAGCTGCCAGCCAGGAGGGAAAGAAATTACTCTCGTAGAAGAAAAGGAGTTGGAGATCATAAGAAATGGACTGACGTATGTGACTGGAGATAAACATTGTGCCGAACCACACTGGCATACCAAGTATCCATGGGCTGTAGATCCAGCAACTTTACCAAACAACAAAAAAGCAGTTGAAGCAACATTCCTCAGAACTGAAAAACAATTGTCAAAAGAACCTGAGTGGAAGAAGACCTACGCTTCACAAGTCCATGAGATGGTGCATCGCAGAGCTGCTATGAAGTTGTCCAAAGACATCCTGCAGAGCTGGACTGGACCAGTGTGGTACATCAGCCACCTCATCGCACCAAATCCACACTCTGTCTCTACTCCAGTGAGATTGGTGTGGAATAGTAGCCAAACGTACAAAGGTCTCAGTTTGAATGAGATCCTCATCAAAGGTCCTGACGTCCTGAACCCGATTAGAGCTGTCCTGCTGAGGTTCAGAACTGGTGTCTATGCTGCGCTTGGTGACATTCGTAAGATGTACAATTCTGTCTGGTTGGAAGATCGAGAGGTCCACTTGCACAGGTTTTTGTGGCGTGACACTGAAGACGCAGAAATAGAAGATTATGCTATAACCAGAGTCAACATTGGAGATAAACCTGCTGGTTGCATAGCCCAAGTTGCCATGCGAGAAACCGCAAATTTACCTGCATTCAAGCGCTTTAAAGAAGAAAGACGTGTGCTAGAGGAGGATACTTATGTCGATGACATCCTGACTTCACACAATGACTTTGAGCATCTGAAACGCCTCACGACCAACGTCGAGCACATTCTGAAAGCCGGACAATTCTACATGAAGCCTTGGGTCTACTCCAGTCAAAGTGGGAGGAAAGGTTCCCATGGGCTCACCACCTGTGGGAGGGGCCAAAGGGGTCGGGTGCAATGTGAGATGGGTGGCGGCCGAGGGCGGGGACCCTGGCGGTCTGATCCTCGGCTACAGAAGCTGGCCATTGGGACATGGAATGTCACCTCTCTGGTGGGGAAGGAGCCTGAGCTAGTGTGTGAGGTTGAGAGGTTCCGACTAGAAATAGTCGGACTCACCTCAACGCATGGCTCTGGCTCTGGAACCAGTTTCCTTGAGAGGGGTTGGACACTCTTCCACTCTGGAGTTGCCCCTGGTGAGAGGCGCCGAGCAGGAGTGGGCATACTGGTTGCCCCCCATCTTGGTGCCTGTACGTTGGGGTTCACCCCGGTGAACGAGAGGGTAGCCTCCCTTCGCCTACGTGTGGGGGGACGGGCTCTGACTGTTGTTTGTGCCTATGCACCAAACGGCAGCTCAGACTACCCACCCTTTTTGGAGTCCTTGGAGGGGGTATTGGAGAGTGCGCCTCCTGGGGACTCCCTTGTTCTACTGGGGGACTTCAACGCTCACGTGGGCAATGACAGTGAGACCTGGAGGGGTGTGGTTGGGAGGAACGGCCCCCCTGATCTGAACCAGAGTGGTGTTCTGTTATTGGACTTCTGTGCTCGTCATGGATTGTCCATAACGAACACCATGTTTAAGCATAAGGGTGTCCATATGTGCTCTTGGCACCAGGACACCCTAGGTCGCAGTTCGATGATCGACTTTGTTGTCGTCTCATCTGATCTGCGGCCGCATGTCTTGGACACTCGGGTGAGGAGAGGGGCGGAGCTGTCTACTGACCACTACCTGGTGGTGAGTTGGCTCCGATGGTGGGGGAGGATGCCGGTCAGACCTGGCAGACCCAAACGTATCGTGAGGGTCTGCTGGGAACGTCTGGCAGAGTCTCCCGTAAGACGGAGCTTTAACTCCCACCTCCGGGAGAGCTTTGAACACGTTCCGAGGGAGGCGGGGGACATGGAGTCCGAGTGGGCCGTGTTCCGCGCCTCTATTGTCGAGGCAGCTTATCGGAGCTGTGGCCGCAAGGTTGTTGGTGCCTGTCGAGGTGGCAACCCTCGAACCCGGTGGTGGACACCGGCAGTGAGGGATGCTGTCAGGCTGAAGAAGGAGTCCTATTGGGCCTTTTTGGCTTGTGGGACCCCGGAAGCAGCTGATAGGTACCGGCAGTCCAAGCGGCATGCGGCTCGGGTGGTTGCTGAGGCAAAAACTCGGGCGTGGGAGGAGTTCGGAGAGGCCATGGAGAATGACTTCCGTACGGCTTCGAGGCGATTCTGGTCCACCATCCGGCGTCTCAGGGGGGGAAAGAGGTACGAGACCAACACCATTTATGGTGGAGGTGGCGTGCTGCTGACCTCAACTCGGGATGTTGTGAGTCGGTGGGCGGAATACTTCGAAGACCTCCTCAATCCTACTGGCACGTCTTCCACTGAGGAAGCAGAGCCTGGGGACTTTGGGTCGGGTTCTCCGATCTCTGGTGCTGAGGTCGCCGAGGTGGTTAAAAAGCTCCGCGGTGGCAAGGCTCCGGGGGTGGATGAGATTCGCCCGGAGTTCCTTAGGGCTCTGGATGTTGTAGGGTTGTGTTGGCTTACGCGACTCTGCAATATCGCGTGGACATCGGGGGCAGTTCCCTTGGATTGGCAGACTGGGGTGGTGGTTCCCCTATTTAAAAAGGGGGACCGTAGGGTGTGTTCCAACTATAGGGGGATCACACTCTTAAGCCTCCCTGGTAAGGTCTATTCAGGGGTTCTGGAGAGGAGGGTCCGTCGGATAGTCGAACCTCGGATTCAGGAGGAGCAGTGTGGTTTTCGTCCTGGTCGTGGAACACTGGACCAGCTCTACACCCTCAGCAGGGTCCTGGAGGGTGCGTGGGAGTTTGCCCAACCAGTTTACATGTGTTTTGTGGACTTGGAGAAGGCATTCGACCGCGTCCCTCGGGGGGTTCTGTGGGGGGTACTCCGGGAGTATGGGGTACCAGGCCCTTTGATAAGGGCTGTTAGGTCCCTGTACGACCGGTGTCAGAGCTTGGTCCGCATTGCCGGCAGTAAGTCAGGCTCGTTTCCGGTGAGAGTTGGACTCCGCCAAGGTTGCCCTTTGTCACCGATTCTGTTCATAACTTTTATGGACAGAATTTCTAGGCGCAGCCAAGGTGTTGAGAGGATCCGTTTTGGTGACCTTAGAATCGCTTCTCTGTTTTTTGCAGATGATGTGGTCCTATTGGCTTCATCAGCTCGTGATCTACAGCTTTCGCTGGAGCGGTTTGCAGCTGAATGCGATGCGGCCGGGATGAGGATCAGTTCCTCCAAATCCGAGGCCATGGTCTTGAGCCGGAAAAGGGTAGCATGCCCTCTCCGGGTCGGGGAGGAGGTCCTGCCCCAAGTGGAGGAGTTTAAGTATCTCGGGATCTTGTTCACGAATGAGGGAAAACTGGAGCGTGAGATCGATAGGCGGATAGGTGCAGCGTCCGCAGTGAAGCGGGCGCTGTACCGGTCTGTCGTGGTGAAGAGAGAGCTGAGTCAAAAGGCAAAGCTCTCAATTTACCGATCGATCTACGTTCCCACCCTCATCTATGGTCATGAGCTTTGGGTTATGACCGAAAGAACAAGATCTCGGATACAAGCGGCTGAAATGAGTTTTCTCCGCAGGGTGGCTGGACTCTCCCTTAGAGATAGGGTGAGAAGCTCAGTCATCCGGGAGGGACTCGGAGTAGAGCCGCTGCTTCTCCACATCGAGAGGAGCCAGTTGAGGTGGCTCGGGCATCTGGTTAGGATGCCTCCTGGACGCCTCCCTGGTGAGGTGTTCCGGGCATGTCCCACCGGGAGGAGACCCAGAGGAAGACCCAGGACGCGCTGGAGGGACTATGTTTCTCGGCTGGCCTGGGAACGCCTTGGGATTCCCCCGGAGGAGCTGCTCCAAGTGGCTGGGGAGAGGGAAGTCTGGGCCTCCCTACTTAGGCTGCTACCCCCGCGACCCGACCCCGGATAAGCGGAAGAAGATGGATGGATGGATGGATGGACGTGTGCTAGAGGAGGATACTTATGTCGATGACATCCTGACTTCACACAATGACTTTGAGCATCTGAAACGCCTCACGACCAACGTCGAGCACATTCTGAAAGCCGGACAATTCTACATGAAGCCTTGGGTCTACTCCAGTCAAAGTGGGAGGAAAGGTCCCAAAGGTGAGACAACAAAAATAGTCAGGACAGAGCCAATCACCATGATCCTGCCTAACCAACTGGCAGAAAATGACAACAAAGCTCTAGGCCTTGGTTACACCATTGACAATGACAAGCTCAATGTCATGGTTGCAGTGAACTTCTCAAAGAAAAAGAAGAAAATGCGTCTTGGTCAAGACCTGCTCAGAGAAGAAGTCAGAAACCAAACCCCTGATCCACTCACCAGAAGAGAACTTCTGAGCCAAGTCTCCAGCCTGTATGACCCACTAGGCCTTGTGACTCCTGCCAAGCAAAAAGGTGCCATCTTGGTAAGGAGAGCTTTTCAAGAAGCTAAAATAAAGTTCTGTTTAGAAGATACTTGGGATACTGCTTTGTCTGAAGGGCTTCGAGAAGATTCTATAAAGCTTCTAGAAGAGTATGCTAACTTGAGCCAAATTCAGTTTGCCAGATCTCTAACTCCACCAGATCCCTGCACAGAGCCCACTGCCATTACGTTCTCTGATGGAAGTGAGAATGCATATGGCGCAGTGATGTATCTTCGTTGGAACTGCAAAAGCGGCATCGTCGTGAGGCTGGTCGAGGCTAAAGCAAAGCTGACCCCTCTCGATCAGAAAGGTGATCCTGTGAAAGCAGAAATATGTGGAGCTGTGTTTGCTGCCCGTCTAAAAAACTACTTCCAGAGACACTGCCGTGTGAAAATCAAGAAATGGTATCATTTTGTTGACAGTCAAACTGTACTGGGAGCAATCCAGCGAGAAAGCTACGGTTACCAAACATTCTTTGCAAATCGTGTTGGGGAAATCCAGAGCAGTACTGATGTCAATGACTGGTGGTGGATTCCTGGGCAGGTGAACATCGCAGACATCATTACCAGAGGGGCCAGTCCTGGAGCCCTGACTGAGGACTCCGAGTGGCAGTTAGGTCCAAAGTTCCTCCAACTTCCTGATGATAAGTGGCCAAAAAGATCTGCCAAAGATGTTGCTGCACAAGCTCGAGATAAAGTTGAAAAAATCCAGAAAAAGACATTTGTAGCCATTCTGACCAGAGGTCACTTGAAGGCAGCCCAAGATCCAGCCCATGAAGTGTCCACAAGACCACCTGCTGGAGAAGTAATCCTGAGCCTAGTTGATGAAAAACGCTTCAGCAACCTGAGAAGACTGATTGGGACTGTGGCATGGATCTGGAGAGCAGCAAAAAAGTTCCTGAAAGTCAAGGTCACAGATCAAGAAAAGTGGGAGGCAGTACCATCATCGGGGATCCTTTCAATCAGTGAGAGACGAGATGTGTTCCGAGATCTCTGTCTTGCAGCACAAATGGGTGTGAACTTCCCCAACACTACAACAGACAGATTAGTCGTCTACAGAGATCAGACAATTGGACTTCTAGTTTGTGGTGGTCGAATTCAGAACTTCAACGAAGACCGCAAAGCTGTTCCTCTTTTACCATTCCAAGCTTGGATATCCACCCTCTTGGTCATGGTCAACAACTTCTGGAAGTCCTGGAGCCATCTCGCTGGTCCAAACCTCTTCATTCGCAGTAAGTGGCACACTACTGAAAGAAATGTTGCTGTTGGAGACATAGTTTGGCTCTGCGACCAAAACGCACTAAGAGGGCAGTTCAAGCTTGCAAAAGTTATCAGTGTGAATCCAGATCCCAGAGGTGTCGTCCGAGATGTCTATGTGAAAGTCTCTCCAAGTTCCAGTGTTTTGTTGAAGACTCCGAAACCTGTCACCAGAGATCCCAAGACAGTTTACCAAAGTACCATACTGCATCGGGATGTCCGGCGCCTTGTTGTCCTTGTACCGGTTGAAGATCAAGTAAAGTGTGACTAGCTCGACGGAAAAGGTACGATCTTTCTGTGTTTACCACATAAGGATCGAGTGGGAGGTGTCACGGCAACCTGGCGCCGCCCACACCGTGCGCACCACACACACACTGCACATGCTCTGCACAGCAGCATGTCTGTGAGGCCTGACAAGGTGAGCTTAATTTAAATCAGCTGGCAGCTCGTGCCAGCACTATAAGAACAACAGCAAACCAGCCATGCTGTAAAAAACACAGCAAGCAGGGCGGGCAGCAGCAGACACAGAGACTTGAAACCTGTGAGGAAAGGGACTTTAAACTTAAAGGACTATCGGTAAGCTCATTGATTGGAGTTTTTAAGGTGCTTTTTGGATCTGTTTCTTTTAGGTGGAGGAAGACAAAATTAATTTGAGTAATCACTGAATGTGTAAATGTTTGTTCTATATAAATTGTTCTGCATAAAAGATAAGTCTATTCAAGTAATTATTGAATATTTATCTGAGCATTTATTGTATAAATTTGTAGCAAAGTATTTAATTTATTTGTGTTTCTGTTTGAAGGTTTTTCACCTGAACACCTGACATTCTGAAAAGCTGATTAACTGATCATCTGATTAGCTGAACACCTGACATTCTGAAAAGCTGATTAACTGATCATCTGATTAGCTGAACACCTGACTAGTTGTAACCACTGTTGACTAAATCAACTGTATCATCTGTACAACTGTTGGAATAAAAAAGGAAAGCTGAGTGAAAAAGGAAGTCTGGTCCTGGTCCTTCAAGTGCGGACACCTCACAGTAACTGGAGCGCTTGACACTTTTAGATGAAATTCTGATGTGTAAGTCAGTAACAAAACGTTCTATGAGTAAAGTTTATTCCTTGCTCAGCTCATATAATGATACCAATTTAGACACGTTGAAGTGTAAGTGGGAGACGGACTTGGAGGAATCCATTTCGGACACAGTATGGCAAAAAATTATTGAAAATATCTATTCGTCCTCAATATGTTTGAACCATGTTGTACTTCAATTCAAGGTAGTACATCGTTTACATTGGTCTAAGGACAGATTAAGCAAATTCAAAAAGGACCTCGACCCGACGTGTGATCGTTGCAAACAATCTTCAGCCACACTTCTACACACATTCTGGACTTGTCCAAAGTTACATGTTTACTGGCAAGGCATCTTTGACACTCTTTCAGGAGTATTTGGACAAACTGTTCATCCATCACCATTCATCTCTCTCTTTGGGGTGGCTGCAGCAGAGACTTCCTTCAGCAAAAATCAGAGGACTGTGTTAGCCTTCTGCTCTCTACTGGCTAGAAGACTCATTCTTCTTCGATGGAAGGATCCACATCCTCCAGTATATGGACACTGGTTAAGAGAGGTCATGTCTTTCATCCATTTGGAGAAGATAAGATACACTGTTAGAGGATCTGTAAACGCATTTTATGATATCTGGCAGCCATTTATAGCTTATGTTGAAAATATTTCAGCAGATAAATTTGTGTAAAGGCCAAAGGTCGTCTCCTTTTACAAACTTGTGCTTTGTATTGATTGATGTCTGAATAATAGGTGGATACTTGTTGGGGTAGTAGATCCGGTATAGGAGGGGAGGTGAGGGGGGGAGGTTTTTTTTGCTGTGTGTATGTTTGTTAGTTGTTTGTCTTACATAAAAAAAAAAATTTAAAAACTTTGTAATAAAAAAAATAAATAAAATAAAACATTACTTTGAACAGCAGCACGAACATGAGTCTGTGTGAGCAGATGAGCACAGAAAAAGAAAGACTGATGCCGTTTAAAACTGCAGCCCTTTGAGAATGGCCCTCTAGGGTTGAATATTGGACCTCAAAGTGATCCTTTATGAGGGGCTTAAATGTATATTTATGTTCCCAGAGTAGTTTAAGGTACAGATAGCTATTGGCTAGATGTATGTATAGTATTACATCAGCAGGAAGTGCTCTATAACTTCCTGGTAGACTGCTGTGTTGATCTTGGACCTCAGAAAACACTGGGGACCAACACCAGCAGATGACATGGCCCCCCAAAACATCACTGACTGTGGAAACTTGACACTGGACCTCAAGCAACGTGGATTCTGTGCCTCTCCTCTTCCTCCAGACTCTGGGACCTTGATTTCCAAAGGAAATCCAGAATTTACTTTGATCAGAAAACATAACTTCGGACAAGTCGTCTGCTGGTGTTGGTCCACTGTGTTTTGTGAGGTCCAAGGTCAACACAGCCGTCTACCATTAAGTTTTGCAGCACTTCATGCTTCCTGCTGCTGACCAACATTATGGAGATGCAGATTTCATTTTCCAACAGGACTTAGCACCTGCACACAGTGACAAAGTTACCAGTGCCTGGTTTAAGGACCATGGTATTCCTGTTCTTAACTGACCAGCAAACTCACCTGACCTTAACCTCATAGAAAATCTATGAGGTGTTGAGAAAAGGAAGATGAGATACACCAGACCCAACAATTAATAATAATAATAATAATAATAATAATAATAACTTTTATTTATAACGCACTTTACATACAACAGATCTCAAAGTGCTACAGTGTATGAACATTAAATAAAATCAAGATAAAAATCAACCATAAATGCAACCAAGAGGAGGAACAACCAAGAGGATAGTGCCTCACTGATGACCGCATCAAAAACTTAAAATTCACAAAATGCAGATAAAATACTCAAATAAAAACTGGGTGCAATAAAAACAAAAGCACAATGAATTAATTAAAAAACTGGATAAAAAGGAAGGTTTTAAGACCTTTTCTAAAACATGTCACGGTCTGTGGGGCCCTCAGATATGAGGGCAGGGCGTTCCACAGCCGAAGGGCAGCACAGGAGAAAGCCCGGTCAGAAGAGCTGAAGGCCACTATCAGAGCAACCTGGGCTCACATAACACCTGAGCAGTGCCACAGACTGATCCACTCCATGCACGCAATCCAGGCAAAAAGAGCAACAACCAAGTATTGATTGTGTACATGCTCATACTTTTCATGTTCATACTTTTCAGTTGGCCAACATTTCTAAAAATCATTTTATTATTGGTCTTAGTAATGTTCTAATTTTCTGAGATACTGAATTTGGTGTTTTCATTAGCTGTCAGTTATAATCAAAGTCAAAGTCAAAGTCAAAGTCAAAGTCAACTTTATTGTCAGATCTGCAATATGTACAGTACAGCAGTGTTTTTCAACCTTTTTTGAGCCAAGGCACAGTGTTTTCATTGAAAAAATCCCGAGGCACACCACTAACCAAAATTGTAAACATAGATACACTGTATCCACCTATATTAAATATATAGTCATTCTTATCAAAGTGTCTTGAATAGGAATGAAATAAACACAAAAAATATTTTTATCATGTTTTATATTTCTTGTTTCAAATTGCACTTAAAGGGATTGTGACATGATTTTTTTACTATTCATAAAATTGCTCAAAATATGATATATTTTATCATTTAAATATGTTTGTTTTTGCAAACAAAATGATAAATCACTTTAATTTTGCTTTAAAAGTGATTTTGAACTTCAAGCCGTGTTTAATCATGGGAAATCCCATTACACGCGAACGCACCATCTGTGATGTCACACCGGGCAGAGCTCTGGGCTTGTCACAGTGCGCAGGTATGAGCAGCTCGACATGAAGGAAGTCTGATACAGCATCAGACCTAAATTAGATCCTGTTGTTTCTTGTTCCATCACCCAAACAATTTTCTGCTTCCCAAAATGAAGACAAATAGCTCAAATCTTCACATAGATTGCTAAATTCGTCCAGTTTTAAATTGTCCGCTATTAAAGACACCACAGCCCTCTGCCCAGTGTGACATCACATATGGTGCGTTCGAGTGTAATCGGATTTCCCATGATTAAACACGGCTTGAAGTTCAAAATCACTTTTAAAGCAAAATTAAAGTGATTTATCATTTTGTTTGCAAAAACAAACATATTTAAATGATAAAATATATATATTTTGAGCAATTTTATGAATAGTAAAAAAATCATGTCACAATCCCTTTAACATGAAATTGCACTTAACATGCCTTGAAATAAACCTGAACAGTGCCACAAAAATGTGGTCTTAAATTTAAAGAGGATGAAATTGCACTAAACATGCCTTGAAATAAACCTGAACAGTGCCACAAATTGTGGTCTTAAAATTAAAGAGAATGAAATTGCACTTAACATGCCTTCAAATACACCTGAACATTGCCACAACAATATGGTCTTAAAATTAGAGGATGAAATTGCACTAAACATGCCTTGAAATAAACCTGAACAGTGCCACAACAATGTGGTCTTAAATTTAAAGAGGATGAAATTGCACTAAACATGCCTTGAAATAAACCTGAACCGTGCCACAAATTATGGTCTTAAAATTAAAGAGAATGAAATTGCACTTAACATGCCTTCAAATAAGCCTGAACAATGCCACAACAATATGGTCTTAAAATTTAAGAGAATGAAATTGCACTTAACATGCCTTCAAACACACCTGAACAGTGCCATAACAATATGGTCTTAAAATTAGAGGATGAAATTGCACTAAACATGCCTTGAAATAAACCTGAACTATGCCACAAATTGTGGTCTTAAATTTAAAGAGGATGAAATTGCACTTAACATGCCTTCAAATACACCTGAACAGTGCCACAACAATGTGGTCTTAAATTTAAAGAGGATGAAATTGCACTAAACATGCCTTGAAATAAACCTGAACAGTGCCACGAATTGTGGTCTTAAAATTAAAGAGAATGAAATTGCACTTAACATGCCTTCAAATACACCTGAACAGTGCCACGACAATATGGTCTTAAAACTAGAGGATGAAATTGCACTAAACATGCCTTGAAATAAACCTGAAAAGTGCCACAACAATGTGGTCTTAAATTTAAAGAGGATGAAATTGCACTAAACATGCCTTGAAATAAACCTGAACCGTGCCATAAATTGTGGTCTTAAAATTAAAGAGATGAAATTGCACTTAACATGCCTTCAAATACACCTGAACAGTGCAACAACAATATGGTCTTAAAATTAGAGGATGAAATTGCACTTAACATGCCTTCAAATAAACCTGAACAGTGCCACAAAATATAATCTTAAAATTAAAGAGGATGAAATTGCACTTAACATGCCTTCAAATACACCTGAACAGTGCCACAACAATATGGTCTTAAAATTAAAGAGGATGAAATTGCACTTAACATGCCTTCAAATACACCTGAACAATGCCACAACAATATGGTCTTAAAATTAAAGAGGATGAAATTGCACTTAACATGCCTTCAAATACACCTGAACAGTGCCACAACAATATGGTCTTAAAATTAGAGGATGAAATTGCACTTAACATGTCTTGAAATAAACCTGAACGGTGCTACAATTTGTGGTCTTAAATTTAAAGAGGATGAAATTGCACTTAACATGCCTTCAAATACACCTGAACAGTGCCACAACAATATGGTCTTAAAATTAAAGAGGATGAAATTGCACTTAACATGCCTTCAAATACACCTGAACAGTGCCACAACAATATGGTCTTAAAATTAAAGAGGATGAAATTGCACTTAACATGCCTTCAAATACACCTGAACAGTGCCACAACAATATGGTCTTAAAATTAAAGAGGATGAAATTGCACTTAACATGCCTTCAAATACACCTGAACAGTGCCACAACAATATGGTCTTAAAATTAAAGAGGATGAAATTGCACTTAACATGCCTTCAAATACACCTGAACAGTGCCACAACAATATGGTCTTAAAATTAAAGAGGATGAAATTGCACTTAACATGCCTTCAAATACACCTGAACAGTGCCACAACAATATGGTCTTAAAATTAAAGAGGATGAAATTGCACTTAACATGCCTTCAAATACACCTGAACAGTGCCACAACAATATGGTCTTAAAATTAAAGAGGATGAAATTGCACTTAACATGCCTTCAAATACACCTGAACAGTGCCACAACAATATGGTCTTAAAATTAAAGAGGATGAAATTGCACTTAACATGCCTTCAAATAAACCTGAACAGTGCCACAACAATGTGGTCTTAAAATTAAAGAGGATGAAATTGCACTTAACATGCCTTCAAATAAGCCTGAACAATGCCACAACAATATGGTCTTAAAATTTAAGAGAATGAAATTGCACTTAACATGCCTTCAAACACACCTGAACAGTGCCATAACAATATGGTCTTAAAATTAGAGGATGAAATTGCACTAAACATGCCTTGAAATAAACCTGAACTATACCACAAATTGTGGTCTTAAATTTAAAGAGGATGAAATTGCACTTAACATGCCTTCAAATACACCTGAACAGTGCCACAACAATGTGGTCTTAAATTTAAAGAGGATGAAATTGCACTAAACATGCCTTGAAATAAACCTGAACAGTGCCACGAATTGTGGTCTTAAAATTAAAGAGAATGAAATTGCACTTAACATGCCTTCAAATACACCTGAACAGTGCCACGACAATATGGTCTTAAAATTAGAGGATGAAATTGCACTAAACATGCCTTGAAATAAACCTGAAAAGTGCCACAACAATGTGGTCTTAAATTTAAAGAGGATGAAATTGCACTAAACATGCCTTGAAATAAACCTGAACAGTGCCACAAATTGTGGTCTTAAAATTAAAGAGAATGAAATTGCACTTAACATGCCTTCAAATACACCTGAACATTGCCACAACAATATGGTCTTAAAATTAGAGGATGAAATTGCACTAAACATGCCTTGAAATAAACCTGAACAGTGCCACAACAATGTGGTCTTAAATTTAAAGAGGATGAAATTGCACTAAACATGCCTTCAAATAAGCCTGAACAATGCCACAACAATATGGTCTTAAAATTTAAGAGAATGAAATTGCACTTAACATGCCTTCAAACACACCTGAACAGTGCCATAACAATATGGTCTTAAAATTAGAGGATAAAATTGCACTAAACATGCCTTGAAATAAACCTGAACTATACCACAAATTGTGGTCTTAAATTTAAAGAGGATGAAATTGCACTTAACATGCCTTCAAATACACCTGAACAGTGCCACAACAATGTGGTCTTAAATTTAAAGAGGATGAAATTGCACTAAACATGCCTTGAAATAAACCTGAACAGTGCCACGAATTGTGGTCTTAAAATTAAAGAGAATGAAATTGCACTTAACATGCCTTCAAATACACCTGAACAGTGCCACGACAATATGGTCTTAAAATTAGAGGATGAAATTGCACTAAACATGCCTTGAAATAAACCTGAAAAGTGCCACAACAATGTGGTCTTAAATTTAAAGAGGATGAAATTGCACTAAACATGCCTTGAAATAAACCTGAACCGTGCCATAAATTGTGGTCTTAAAATTAAAGAGAATGAAATTGCACTTAACATGCCTTCAAATACACCTGAACAGTGCATCAACAATATGGTCTTAAAATTAGAGGATGCAATTGCACTTAACATGCCTTGAAATAAACCTGAATGGTGCCACAATTTGTAATCTTAAATTTAAAGAGGATGAAATTGCACTTAACATGCCTTCAAATACACCTGAACAGTGCCACAACAATATGGTCTTAAAATTAAAGAGGATGAAATTGCACTTAACATGCCTTCAAATACACCTGAACAATGCCACAACAATATGGTCTTAAAATTAAAGAGGATGAAATTGTACTTAACATGCCTTCAAATACACCTGAACAGTGCCACAACAATATGGTCTTAAAATTAAAGAGGATGAAATTGCACTTAACATGCCTTCAAATACACCTGAACAGTGCCACAACAATATGGTCTTAAAATTAAAGAGGATGAAATTGCACTTAACATGCCTTCAAATACACCTGAACAGTGCCACAACAATATGGTCTTAAAATTAAAGAGGATGAAATTGCACTTAACATGCCTTCAAATACACCTGAACAGTGCCACAACAATGTGGTCTTAAAATTAAAGAGGATGAAATTGCACTTAACATGCCTTCAAATACACCTGAACAGTGCCACAACAATATGGTCTTAAAATTAAAGAGGATGAAATTGCACTTAACATGCCTTCAAATACACCTGAACAGTGCCACAACAATATGGTCTTAAAATTAAAGAGGATGAAATTGCACTTAACATGCCTTCAAATACACCTGAACAGTGCCACAACAATATGGTCTTAAAATTAAAGAGGATGAAATTGTACTTAACATGCCTTCAAATACACCTGAACAGTGCCACAACAATATGGTCTTAAAATTAAAGAGGATGAAATTGCACTTAACATGCCTTCAAATACACCTGAACAGTGCCACAACAATATGGTCTTAAAATTAAAGAGGATGAAATTGTACTTAACATGCCTTCAAATACACCTGAACAGTGCCACAACAATATGGTCTTAAAATTAAAGAGGATGAAATTGCACTTAACATGCCTTCAAATACACCTGAACAGTGCCACAACAATATGGTCTTAAAATTAAAGAGGATGAAATTGTACTTAACATGCCTTCAAATACACCTGAACAGTGCCACAACAATATGGTCTTAAAATTAAAGAGGATGAAATTGCACTTAACATGCCTTCAAATACACCTGAACAGTGCCACAACAATATGGTCTTAAAATTAAAGAGGATGAAATTGTACTTAACATGCCTTCAAATACACCTGAACAGTGCTACCATTCTCTCTACATTTTACTCACTTAGTGTGAAACCTGTGCCTGTTTGGATGAACACAAAGCTGATATTCTGGCAGGAATTGAAGAAAGACACACACGAAGCTCTTCCTCAACAGCTCTCAGTCTCTCTCTGTTTTTAGTTTTTATGGCAGTTAGGCTAGAGAAGCTCACTTCACACAGATATGTTGTGGAAAATGGGAGCAATGTCAAAATAGCTTTGTTTGCCAGAAAGGGGAACTCCTTGGCAGCAGTCAACCAAAAACTGTCCAAAGGAAGATCAGCAAAGCTCAGCTTTAAACCACGATTTTGTCTCAGTTCAGTTCTTCCTGCTCCTGTAAAGTCATGTTCCTGCCAACAACTGCTGAGCTGTATGGGTCCCTAACAAAGTCATAGCATACCTGAACTGATGACTCAAAAGAGATGTAAGCCTCGCTGTACAGTCTCACGTTCACGGTTTCTGCCGTCTTCTGATTTTCACTTGGGCCTTCATCTGGGTCCGAATTTTGTCCAGGGACCAGACCGGATTTAGTATTTTTTCTTTTGAAAAAGTTTTCCATCGCTGTTTGTTTGAGAAGATCCTCACTGTTTGTTTTGCTCACTGCTACATGTCATGTTCATGCGCCGCTACTTCTCTTGTTTTAATGTGTGACGCTATGCTCCATACTGCCACCTATCACGGGGTAAAGAAATTACACCAGTTAATAAAAATTTCATAATTTACTAATTTTACACGACACACCAGACGATCTCTCGCGGCACACTGGTGTTCCGCGGCACACTGGTTGAAAAACACTGGTTTAGAGTTTCCAGGGCAGTTGTTGATAATAATAATAATAATGAAATCAATTTATAACGCACTTTTCATTAATTAAAATCTCAAAGTGCTTGATGATGTTGGAATAATATTTGGAGAATAAGCGTACGCTTTCTGATGTTCTTTGTATGCCTGTTTATGTACAGATAGACCAGATGATTTTACACGTCTCTCAATAGCACGGCCAGTTGCCTTCATCCTGAGTAGCTCACCAGTGTACCAGGGGGCTGAACGGGAGAAAGACACCAGTCTTGTTTTCAAGGGAGCATGTAGGTCCAGAAGCTCCTGGAGAGATTGGTTGTAGTAATCCACAGTCATTTGCAGATGAATGATTGACAGTGGTCAGGGAGTGAAGATCAGCGGATAGAAAATCAGGGGAAATGTTTTTAAAGTCACGGAACTGGATAGGTCGTTTTGGGTTTTGCTAGTTTGTGAATCAGGGGCGGATCTAGAAAAATATCTATGGGGTGGCAAGAGGGTGGCAAG
>JBBPBX010041168.1:0-20232 GCA_038048925.1 Garcialebias charrua
CACTGACTCAAATCTGTTGACTCTTATCCAAATTCCAGCTTTAACTTGTTGTTAACTTGTTGACAACAACTTGTAGTTAGCTGATTTTAGCCAGAGAGGAAAACAGACGAGGCAGCTGCTCTGTTTACCTCAGGCAGCGCATGCGCAGTAGTGAAGGTTCCAAAAATCACAGCGCCATCTAAAGGCCCAGCATGGTACTACAAGGTTCCAAAAATCACAGCGCCATCTAAAGGCCCAGCATGGTAACTACAGTGAAATCATGAGGACGGGGGGTGGAGGGGGAGAGAGTCGTATCCACAGAATTCGACCGTGTCAACGCAAAACTTTTCACCTAATTAACATACCCAAAACATCCGTTTCCCCCACACAGTGTCTGTGTAAACAGGGCCTTAAAATCTGTTGCCAGAGGTGAAGAAGAATTGTCCACGTGGATATTTAAGTCGCCAAGAAAAATAGTCTTCACAGGGGAGGAGCAGAAAAAAGTGAGGAGGTCATGCATCTCTGAGTTAAATGAAACATGCGGTTTGGGAGGTCTATAAATTAATATAGCATTCATCAGGAGTGGGGCTTTGAAGCTGAAAGCCAGACATTCAAAAGAAGAAAAGTCCTGAGAAGACAGATGAGACAATTTTAAATTACTGCGATAAATTACCGCCAGACCACCACCGCGGCCAGTGCTGCGGGCTCTCTGCAGATAACTGTATCCAGAGGGACACGCCTCATTCAGAGAACTGAACACATCTGGTTTATGCCAAGTCTCTGTAAGACACATGAGGTCCAAGTCCTTCTCCAGAATGTGATCATGAATTAAACATGACTTGTTGGATAGTGACTGCACATTGAAAAGTTCTAATTTAATACCAGTTGGAATAGGAGCTTTTTGAACCGGTTTAAGCAGACTGAAGTCCACTCCACGTTTTCCTCGCCACTTCGTGCGCAGAGGACTACAAAGGCCTACAGACGCAGCGTTCTGATGACGCCATCGAGGTGCGACACGTCTTTCAGCCCAGACAGCACTAATCGAATCCGAGTTCGCTTGAGAATAAACGGTTTTCTTTCGAGAGCTTCTATGGATGTAACGAGGTCTACGCAGAAGTCCCAGTTGTTTGATGGTGGAAATAGAAAGAGGAATGGAGCAGTTGTTAAGTTCAAACAACTGCGAAGCGGAATACGTCAACATCCACGAGCCGGTGGAGGCTAGCACAGAGCTAGCCGCTAGCAGCAGGCCCACGGCTCCGAAAAAGATATACAAGAAGCAGAGAGATGTAACTCGAACGAGCATTACCTTGAAGGAGTACAGGAGAGAGTCCAGAACAGTCCAAAGGACACAGGAAGTTGAGAGAGGCAGCAGGTAAGCGAACAATAAGTGCAGCTACGTGGTTCTCGAAGCTAAATTCGTGTTGAAGCTAGCGGGAGCTAGCAGCTCCTACTATTAAAATTCCGGTTAGACTAGTAAAGTTTTCTATCTAATGAATCCAGCAAACAAGTCAAATCTTGGCTTCGCCACGATCTCCCATCCTGAGCAAGCACAATGGCATCAGTGGAAAGGAAAAACTCCCTTTTAGAAGGAAGAAACCTCTAGCAGACCCAGGCTCAGGACAAGCGGTCATCTGCTTTGACCGGCAACTTATAATGTTTGCAGATCCACAACGCAGTCAGAAAAGACAGTTGCTCTAAAACTTAATCACAGAAAGGTAGAAAGGTAAATATGCCCGCGTCCGTTCACACAGGTGCTGTACACAGGCTTGCGCCTGCCGCACTCTGCGTTCAAGAAAGGTAGAAAGGTTCAAAGAAAGGTAGAAATGTCCGCTGCTGTACACAGGCTCACGCCTGTCGCACTCTGCGTTCAAGAAAGGTAGAAAGGTTCAAAGAAAGGTAGAAATGTCCGCGTCCGTTCACACAGGTGCTGTGCACAGGCTCACGCCTGTCGCACTCTGCGTTCAAGAAAGGTAGAAAGGTAGAAATGTCCAACAAGAAATGTCCAAAAAAGCACAGTGAAAAAAATAGCAGAAAGTAACAAAAAAGGCTCAGGGAGCAAAAAGTACGAGCAGCGGCGGCCAAGGTGTGCCCGCGTCCGCTCACAGGTAATAAAGATGGCTTTAACATTTGAGAAGCTTTTGTAATGTTGTTTTTATGCCAGAAATATGTAATATGATAATTTTTTAAACCTTTGTTTAGCATCACGAAAGGTTACAATTAATCACCACCAAAAATTAGATATGTGTATGTAAATAATCTTATGACAACAGTTGAACCTTTTGCATGTTTATTTCATTTCATTATGTCATAAATCATTTACAGTAACTGTCACATTAGATGGTCTCTCTGTAAAAATTTCAAAGCAATCAATAATCACAGCAACCTTATTTCCAAATGACTGCACGAACTCATGTGGCATAACTTTACGCAATGTGTCTCTGTCTGGCCACACAATAGAAGGTTGCAGGATTTTATATAATTGTGACAGAATTTGTGACAGTCCCCTGTTCAGCAATTTGTTGAGATTCATCAGTCGGATCTGAAAAGCATTCCAGCTGAACCTCAGCTTCCTCCAGGACATGATGGCCACAAACGTCTTCATCCTGCTGTGCCACTAACCCAGCTTCCTGTGATGTGCTGTTAAGTTGCTGGTGTTGTTTAAGTCGTCTTGCACAGCGTGCCACATGGGTTTAACGTCAGTGTGATCCAGACGTAGAGATGGAGACCAGTCTGCATCACTTCATCTCATAAGCTGGCTGACCTGCAATCATATAGAGATGACAGATAAATGACAGGTGACAGCTGTGATGAGAGAAATGCAATTTCAATCCTGTGTATGTCCTGTACATATTGCAGTTTTGAAAATAAAGTTGAGTTTGACTTTTTTATATGTGAAGAAGACAGTTATTAAATCCTGCTATTTGTTCAGGCTTATTGCCATTTTATCCCTGGTGTTTTTAAAGACTTAGACAGTAGTTAGAGTCTAAATATGACTTAGCTCTGTTTTCACACCTAGTCACAAACTGTTAGTTCACAACTGTTTTTATCATTTAAGAAACATTTCAAAGCTGCGAGCTATTCAGAATTAAAAAGGATTGTCCATGCTTTTATTTCTTCTCGGTTGGATTATTGTAACAGCCTTTATAGGGATTACTAAATCTTTTTGGAAAGCACTTTGTAATTTTATATCTGTCAAAGGTGCTATATAAATAAAGTTTACTTTACTTTAGTTCATTATTCGTTCATTTAAGTACTGTATTGTACACATAGGATATAAATAAAGTACTTGTTGTGTTCACCACTGGGTGTCATTGGTGACTAAGGTTGATGTGAAAAAGGAGACGATAGCTAACTGTAGCATCACAGGATACAGAAACAAAGCATAAAATAAACAAACAATCAGCTTACCTTTATGAAAATGCAGTGAACAAACACACATGTTTGCTGATATCTGATTAAATGTGATCTCCTTGCGCCTGACAGCTACAACTCAGGCCAACCTGCGTCTCCTGCTTAGATCTTCCATTTGCTGTCCACGGTCTTTTCTATAGGCAGGAAACCGGAAAAACTTTATGCCAGAGTGTCCTGTTTTACTCGAACAGCCTTTGATGCAACACCAATGACCCATTTTCGAATTAAAAAGCACAATAGAACTAAAGCTAACTCTGATCTAAGCTACTATCAGTAATAAGGCTCACTACGTCAATATCAACACAAGATGGCGCCCGGTACCCACGTGACACGAGCCATGACGTCACGTGCAAAAGACCGATAAACAAGAGACTACTGTACTGTATTGTATTGTGAAGAGATTCAACAGTGTAAACTCCTGGTGTCACACTCCAATCAGCTCATTAAATCCTAGACATGGTCTGCAAATGTTAGATTCCTCAAGTCAAACCACTCGTGAACCAGAGACGACATCAGAAGCTTCTTACCAGGGCACACCAGCAGGTGACATGGACCCAAATCATCACTGACTGTGTAAACTTCACTCTGGACTTCAAGCAACTTGGATTCTGGGCCTCTCCACTCTTCCTCCAGACTCTGGGACCTTGATTTCTAAAATGTACTTTCATCTAAAAAGAGGAGATATTTGGACTACAGAGCAACAGTCCAGTTCTTTCTCTTCTCAGACCAGGTAAGACGCTTCTGATGTTACCATGCCATACCATTTTATTTATAGAGCACTTAAAACAGCAACCAGGCCAACCAAAGTGCTGTACAAACAAACAAATAACAGGCAACACATAGGAAACGTACAAAAATAAGTAAAAAAACAGAATAATGTATAGACATAAAATCATCACAGATAATAAATATGATGACCAAACACAGATCTGGTGTTGAAAGCAACAGAATAGTGGGTCTTTAAACGGGATTTGAAAACCGAGAGAGAGGGAGCCTGTCTGACTAGCAGAGGTAACTTGTTCCAGAGTCTTGGGCCTGCTACAGAGAAGGTCCTGTCACCTCTGTGTTTAAGACGAGTTCCTGGAACTGTTAGAAGTAACTGGTCTGCTGAACTCAGAGAACGTGGTGGGACATACATACAGCTGTATCAAATCAGAGGGGGTGGGGGGGGGGACTGCTCAGCTATTTGTAGACATATAGGAGAATTTTGAACTGGATTAGAAGATGAACCGCTAGCCGGTGCAGGGAGGCCAAGACTGGTGTAATGTGCTCTCTTTTGCCTGTACTGGTTAAAAATCGGGCTGCTGGACCAGTTGTAGTGGTGCAATGGTGGTCTGACTGATACCAAAATGTCGTCTCTTGTTCATTTGTAGCCCATGTCTAGGAGTTAATGAGCTGGTTAGGGTGTGTCACCAGGAGGTTCCAATATTGATCTTCATCACAATTTGCAAGTTGGCCATCTGACCTAAAACATTTGATTGTTATAGTGTTGTAGTACTCAAGACCAGTCTTGGTCTTGAGACCGGTCTCAAGACCACGTTTTGATGGTCTTGGTCTTGTCTTGGACTTGACTGCATTTGGTCTTGGTCTTGTCTCGGTCTCCGACATGGAGGACTCGGGATTTTATTTCAAGACCAGTCAAGACCACAACAGTGAAAATATAATTAAATTGCCAGAATATTGTCCAGTTTATTTGTTAACATTCTTGTTTTTATTGGATGAAAAATGTACTGGTTCAAATCCAAGGGGTAACGTGACTCATTGCTAAATACATGTTTTGTTACTGCTGTCATGCCCATCCCCTTTCACTTGTACACGTAACTCCAAATGTGGACATATTGGATGGTTTACTGCCAATTGGGCGGTTTTCATTATGATTTTGCTGGGAACTCTGGGAAGATTTTTGTTGGATTGTTGCATTATACCACATGTTAAATTACCTTGGCTTGTACTGATGTGCGGTCATGTTCAAACAGTAAATATACTGTAACAATATATTGACTGGGCAGATTTATGTCTGATGTGGTGGTTTTTAACAGATTTTTGTGCTGGAAAACCTTAACTCTATCTGGCAACACTGGTCACTCCAAGAAAATGAGAAGTTATTGGGTACGGGAGGAGATGTCTGCCATATCATCAGTTATAAAATTTCCTATTTAAATCACAAAGAATATACTTGTAACTAATGCAACTACTGTACAATATATGGTTATCCTTGAGTTCAGACTTATGAAGAGTGTTTCACCACTACAGTTTTTTTAAGTCTTGTCATGTGATGAAACTGCTTCCAGTTTAACAGTTGTGTAATTTTATTGTTGAATCACAATAAATTAGGCCACTAAATGTCTGATTTATTTATGTAGCTTTGAAAATTTATAAAAGCTGATATATTCATCCAAAAGAAAACTTAAAGTTGCAGTATGTAACTATTATAAAAATATTTTATAATAAAATTTTATATTTTATTTATTTTATTTGAGGTCTTGGTCTCGCCCTCCCTCGGTCTTGGTCTTGGATCCTAAAAGTCTTGGCCTTGTCTCGGTCTCGGTACAATCTGGTCTTGGTCTTGACTGGTCTCGGGTTAGGTGGTCTTGAACACAACACTACATTGTTATACATGATGATGACTGATTGTTTTGGATGGCTGGGTCCTGGTTGCATGTGTTAAAAGCCTACTTCTGAGATTCCAACAGGCGGATGGTTTGAAACACAGAAATGAAGGCTATGGGACTCTGGTTGGCAAGCTGACAAAGTCTTCCAGATGAGAGAAGAAACGTTTCTCACTTAAAGAAAGTAGTCCAGATGACATGATTCAAACGTTTTTGTTGTTATCTACCTGGACGGTTGAGCTTACAAACCTTTTTTCTTCAAATATTCTAATTTTCTGAGGCACGTTCTCTCCATGCATGCATGGGTTTACTCCGAGGAACTATGGTTTCCTCCCACAGACCAAAAATTCTGTATTAATTCCACCTTTATTTGTACGTGTTAATCCCTTTGAGCCTCGTGGACTCATTTTATTTATTATTATTATTTGTTATTATTTATTCATTCATTTCAGATTTGAAGCAAGAAGTTGAAATTACAATTCACAATAATGAAAAACAAGAAAGAAAAACAACAACAACAAAAAAATCTAAAATGAAAGGAAGCAGAAGAAGAAAAAAATCTTATCATATCTGCTCCCTTTTTAAACCAAAAAATCAGTTCAAATAATCAATTTAAATTTACAATCATTTACAAGAGAGAACTGATTTTAACAGGGTGATGACAATAGCAGACAACAAAGACAACAGTATACAATCATAAAAGAAAGCATACAAATTGAGAAGAACAAATGAAAGAAAATGATATTTAAAAAATGAAACATATGAGATGTTTGAAGGCAACAAACCAAGAAGTGATTTAAAGATGAAAATGTACCAGTGGGAAAGTCAGAGTCAGAGATTATTTATTGTCATTCGCATCACATGTGGTACATGTGATGAAACGAGATTATGTACACAGGGTCCCAGTTACATCCAACAGTAAAATTAAAAGGAGAACAGAGCTAAGATATTAACTAAGAAAAACATCAACTAAAAATACATGAAGCACTACTATCATAGAAAAACATTACTCCAAACAGCAGCACGAACATGAGCCTGTATGAGTACGAATGAACACAGCAACATGAAACAGATCAGCAGCAACATGAAACAGATCAGCAGCAACATGAAACAGATCAGCAGCAACATGAAACAGATCAGCAGCAACATGATGTGATATTTCACAGTGATCATTCTGGTTAGATATTCATAATAATAATAATAATAATGAATTCCATTTATAATGCACTTTTCATTAATAAAAATCTCAAAGTGCTACAAATTGTAATAAAGCAAAGATCAAAATAAAACAAGTGATAAAATCAAATAAAATCAATAATAATATCGACTAAGATCAAGATAAAATCATGTGGATGCAGATTAGGCTTGCTTAAAAAATAAATAAAATAAAACAAGTAAAATCAATAAAATCAAGTAAAATCAATAATGATATCAGCTAAGATCAAAGATAAAATCATGTGGAGGCAGAATAGGCTTGCTTAAAAAGAAAGGTCTTTATGCTGCTTTTAAAGTCAACCAGTGACTGTGGAGCTCTCAGGTCATCAGGGAGGGAGTTCCACAGGCGGGGGGCAGCCACACAGAATGCTCGGTCTCCCATGGTCCTCAATTTGGTCCGAGGAATATAAAGGAAATTACTGTTCTGTGATCGTAGAGACCGGGTGGATGAATATGGTGCAAGAATGTCCTTTAGATAGTCAGGTGAAGTGCCGTGCAAGCATTGATGGGTAATGAGAGCAGTTTTGTATTGAATTCTGTAGGTGACAGGAAGCCAATGGAGGTTATGGAGAATGGGTGTAATATGTTCAAATTTACGAACTCTCAACAGAATCCTAGCTGCACTGTTTTGAATGTATTGAAGTTTCTGAAGGTTTTTGCCAGGGATACCAATAAACAGGGAGTTGCAGTAGTCGAGCCTGGAGGAGACAAAGGCATGGACGAGTTTCTCAGCATCAGGAAAAGTCAGAGATGGGCGAAGTCTGGAGATGTTTCGAAGATGGAAGAAGCAGGTTTTAAACAGATGCTTAATGTGATTTTCAAATGTAAGATGAGAGTCCATTTTTATTCCAAGATTTGTAACAGAGGTGGAGAGGGGGATGTCTTGACCAGAGAAGGAGATTGTTGTTAAAGTTGATGTTTGTATCTGGTGAGGGGTGCCAATCAATATGGCCTCAGTCTTCGAGCAGTTTAATTGAAGAAAATTCTGATTCATCCATGCCTTTATTTCCTCCAGGCAGGCAGAGAGAACAGTGAGTGAAGACGGAGATAGGGATGATGATGATGTTCCAGTCCTGATGTAAAGCTGTGTGTCGTCGGCATAGCAGTGAAAAGAAATGTTGAACTGATTGATAATTTGACCTAAAGGCAGCATGTAGAGGGAAAACAGCAGGGGCCCCAGAACTGACCCCTGAGGGACACCACAGGAGACACCGACTGTCTGGGAAGTGGCATTGCCAAGGCTAACACATTCCAGCCTATCGGAGAGGAAAGATCTGAACCAGTCCAGGACAATGTCACAGAGACCGACCTCCACATGAAGACGGTGGAGGAGGATATTATGGTCCACAGTGTCGAAGGCTGCAGTGAGGTCAAGGAGGACAAGGATGGAGGGAGAACCAGTGTCAGCAGCCATGAGGACATCATTTGTTACTCTCAGCAGTGCAGTCTCAGTACTGTGAGCTGCTCTGAATCCAGACTGGAATTTCTCATACAGAGAGTGTTGTTGTAGGTGTTCCTGCAGCTGAGCAGCAACTGCTTTCTCCAGCACTTTGGACAGAAATGGGAGGTGGGAAATTGGGCGGTAATTAGAAATACTTGGGTGTACACATGAATGATAACCTCAGCTGGAGCAACAACACCACCAGCCTGAAATTCATGAGTCTAACAGCCTCAGGGTAGAAGCTGTTCCTCAGTCTAGTGGTTCTACACTTAATGCTCCTTAACCTCCTTCCTGAGGGGAGTGGGGCAAAGAGTGTGTGCTGGGTGAGTGGGGGCCTTCATGATGAAGGTGGCTCTCTTCCTGCAGCTGGAGGTGCAGATGTCTGTGATGTTGGGGAGACTGACTCCAACATCTTCTGTGCAGCCTTCACCACTCTCTGCAAAGCTTTTCTTTCTGCAGCTGTGCAGCCTCCATGCCACACGTTGATGCTGGAGCACAGGATGCTCTCCACTGCACACCTGTAGAAGGAGGTGAGGACTGAGCTACTCAGACCAGCTCGTCTCAGCCGTCTGAGGAAGTAGAGTCTCTGATGACCTTTCTTGATCAGGCTGGTGGTGTTGTTGCTCCAGCTGAGGTTATCATTCATGTGTACACCCAAGTATTTGTAGCTGGAGACCACTTCCACCGCAGATCCTCTTATGTTCAGTGGGGTGTGGGTGTTTGTTCCTTCTGAAGTCCACAATCATCTCCTATGTCTCCTTCACATTCATGTGAAGGTTATTCTCTTTGCACCAGCTAGCCAGGTGTTCCACAAAAGTCTGTGTGAAGTTAATGATGTCCAGTGAATACAGGGTGCAGTGATGGGTATGGTAGTTACAGCCAGTTATAAATCCTAACGCACCATGATAGACAGTGTCCTACATCTGCAGGGTGCTTGTAGGAGCAGTCATGTAAATAATGTCACTGTAGTCAATGGAGGGAAGGAAAGTCACAGTTACAAGACGTTTAGCATTCAGAGTTAGACAGGATCTGTTTCTTAAAATGCTGGGCATGTTAGGCTGATTTGTAACTCTAAATTGTCCCTAGGTGTGAGTGAGAGAGTGAGTGGTTGTTTGTCTCATTTGTCTCTATGTGTCCCTGTGATGGATTGAAGACATGTCCAGGGTGTCCCCTGCCTCTCGCACAGTGGTTGATGGACATGAGCACCAGTGACCCTAATGACCTGGAAAGGAAGAAGCGGGTGAAGATAATAGATGGATGGATGGATGGATGGATGGATGGATGGAAGTTCTTTTGTGTTATTAATATTATTTAAAACCAAAAACAATTTACAAACAAACAAACAAACAAACAAACACAAAGGTAAGGTAAGGTAACTAAATGGGCAAGATCTGTTCATGAAACCAAGAGTAAAAGTTACAACTTTCAGTTGTAAATTGTTATTTACATGGCATGTTTTAAATTTTTATTTATTTAGGCCCTATCCAGGAGTGTTGTAGTTCAGTGTTCTGTGTCACAGTGTTGTAATCCTGAAGGCTCCGGCAGAGCTCAGCGTACTGCCTGTACGCCGCTCTACGCGCGCATTCTGTGCGCACGCGTTCGTTCATTTCAGTCATGGAGTTAACGGAGGAGGAAGCGATTACTTGACTTTTGGCCAAAAAACAAAAGTCCAGATCAGCGATGAAAAAGGGGAATTTAATACATTTGTGTAACATACAAAACAGTCCGGCGCCGGGCTTTTTATTGTGAGACAACGCGCCTCGCGTACGTGTTCGTAAAATTTGAGCTTTGCGCGTTCGTACCCTGCGGGGCAACGCTTGTGCCTCTGCGTACGTATGGCGTAGTGCGGCGTACTGCCTTACGTTGAGCTCTGCCGGGGGCTTTAGGTTGTGGGTTCGACCCTAGACTCTGTCAGGAAGTGCAATTACCAAGATAACTACTGTATTACCAAACTTTTCATGCAAGTTTATTCACTGTGGTGACCCTTTGTTACGATCTGGTGTTGGGTGTCTAACCCAAGTGCAGGCCGAGGCATGAGGACTCAGGAGTAAAAGTTAATATAATGATTTATTGAATGAAAAAACAAACGTGTTGACGGGGCAGCAAAAACTTACCATCGAAGAAAAAGAGGAGACCACACTGAGGACACCGTGGAAGGGATGGAGGGTTAGCCAGAATAATGTCCGGATACCAAAGGAGTGAAAACACATAGAATAAACATGGATACTAATGATGTGAAAGAAGGAACACCCGGGGTGATTGGAATTAGGACCAGCTGTAGATGATGACATGGAAAACACAGAGGTGCAGGAAAACAGAAACAGAACAGAACCGTGTCACTCTTGAATCAGGAAGCAGCTGAAAGAACAATAAGAAATCTTAAAAGGTGAAAAATAAGCATGAAAAATAAGCATGATTATCTTGATAAATAGCATCACCTACCATGTAGTATTACCATGTATATTCTAATTTCTGTGTCATTGACAGAAAATTAGCCAAGATGCAGAAAGAGTGGGTAAAAAAACATGTACATGTATATATACCGGTAATACTGCAGGCTGTATTAAAGGTACCTTTATAAAAAAAAATATATCCAGTTCTCCAAGTGGCCCTTTGATTGCTTTAAAATCCTGATTTGGCCATCTGGAAAAAAACATCACCACCCACCCCTTCTTACGGAAGAGTAGAGCTGCCACAGGAAGTAACATTATTTTTGAGCTGTATCTCGTTTTAACGAGATACAGCTAAAAATAATGTTACTTCCTGTGGCAGCTCTACTCTTCCGTATTTATAGATGTTATAAAAGCATAAAAAAAACAAATCAGGTTTCTGTGTTTGTGCTCAGACCTGGTCCAGCTCACTGATAAATGGTAGCATCGTAGCATGTAGCATTAGCAGCTAGCTGAATGCTGTCTCTGCATTCTGACATTTTTAATTCAAAAACACATTTCATTGACTTACTCTGTCATGTTTCAGTCTAGAAAGTTGTTCCTCTTGCAGATTTCTTCTTTGTAAAAATGCATAAAGTGGCACAGTCTCCATTTTCTCCGTCTCTTCCTTCCATGGAGGAAATCACATGTCCATCAGTGACGTCATACAGGAAGACATAACACAACAGCAAGGATAGTTTTCTCGTTATAACGAGAAAACTATCTCGTTATAACGAGAAAACTATCTCGTTATAAAGAGAAAATTATCTCGTTATAACGAGATAGTTTCTCGTTACAACGAGATACAGCTCAAAAATAATTTTACTTCCTGTGGCAGCTACGCTTCCATACCTTCTTTAGGCTATTACTGTACAAGTTTTAAGCCCCGCCCCCTCTATGTAAAAATAGAGTTGGTTTATGAAATTTATGTTGGAAAATTATGTCTAATAAATTCACCACCTGTTATAAAGAAAAAAATAATTTTACAAACAGTCACCTTAGGAACAGTCCGGTTGTTTTAATAAAAGTGGGTGTGAGGTTAATTTACATTATCAATGTTTAAATAAACTAAATAACTTTTACTCTGAGCATATTTTAATCTGATATTTTCTGTTTTTTACTTGAGTAGAGTTTGACTCTGGTGGCTGTTCTTGTACTTCGATTAGATTTCATTACAACAGCTGATTATATTAGTTTTCCCACTTTTCGCTGCCTGCTGTGAATTTAAATATTTGAAAGTTTATCAGTTTCATCAGTATTTTCCTCAGTTCACCATCCCAAACAGAAAGTTTGAATTGGTTTTAGAGACTGGAGCCTCAGCTCTTCCAGTCAAAGGCTGTTAATGTTCCCACAGACTCATTTTAAGGCCAGAGGGGATAATGCTTTTAGGGCTGTGGCCCCCAGACTGTGGAATGACTTGCCTCTGACTTGATTCTCTTAATACTTTTAAAAAGCAGCTGAAGACACTTTTGTTTAGATTGGTTTTTAATTGGTTTTATATTGTCTTATGTCATACGCATGTTGTTTTATCTTTTGTCTTTTGTGTTTTTATCTTGTGTTTTATGTTGTTTATTCGGTAAAACACTTTGTGGTTTATGACCCGTAAAAGGTGCTATATAAATAAAGTTTACTTACTTATTTACTGAGATCAAATCAGCTGCAGGCAGTGTTACAATAAACAAAAAGTACATCTGAATATAAAAACACTCACCAGATTATTTCAACACATTCAGTGGAAACAGCCTGAATTGTTATAAAGTCAGTCTTCAGTCAGTTTGGTAGAACCATGACTCTAAATCCATCGGAGTAAACTGTTGTTCAACAAACAACCGCGATGCACAGAGTGAGTGGGGTGCAGGACGACCATGACGCACAGTAGGCCGCAGGAAATTGTTGAGGCCAAGCGCTGCAAAGATTATAAAACGTTAACATGAATACTACGTTAAACTGCTTTTTTCCTGCTTGAATTTGACAAAAGACCAAACTACAAATTGCATTTTTCTGTGAGGTAAACTGAGTTCTTATATACAGTATATATTTAATTTATTTCACTTGTGAAAACTGGTTGATTACTTTTGCACATCTGTTTCAGGACCCCTCACTCAGGAAACATCAGCGAGCTTCAACAGGAAGTGGTGGGAGTCTGTAGTTTGTGTTTTTTTTTTAACACTGAGCTCTTAAATTTTAAAGTATAAATTTTAAATCTGGTGAGGGTGAAATCTAAAATGATCAGTGAGCCTGAAAAAGATCAAATCTTTAGAAATAAAAGTTGTTGGTCTGAAGTGGAAGACAGCAAAAAGATTTGGTAAACGTATTGAGGTGGTCTTGTGGTTTCGTCCCATGATGCTCGGCGAGGTTAAAACGGGCTCGGCTCGTTTCTGCTTGCTCTGAGAGGCTGAAGATGAGCGCTCACATCTGGACTTTCCTTTTAGCCCCGTGGCTCATTTCTGTTTCTGCAAATGGTAAGTCCTTTAAAAAGTTCAAGCGTAAAAACAATCCCTGTTTTAGAAGAAATAACATGTGTGCACTGAAGTTAACTTTGATTTAGTTTGGCCAGATTTGTGAATTTACTGAGCTCCGTCTTCTGCTGAGAGCACAGAACAGCTCAATAGTTAAACAGTTTATTATCAGAAAATGAAAAGAATGAAACACTTGACTGCACCTGAGCAAACAAGAGGCTCCCGCAGAAAGAAAAACTAAACAACATGTAGAATGTCAGAGTGGAAGTAACTGATTTAAGTCTACCTGAGACAATAAATAGTTCCTATTTCCTCAAATGTAAATGTTTCATATGTATAAACAGACCTCAGCTACACCTGTTCAGGTGTTTGTTCAGACAAAGAACTGATCAGTCGATCACATGGCAACAACTCAGAGCCTTGAACGAGGTGAAGATGATGTGCTGACGTGAAGAAATGGAGATTTAAGTGACCAAACGTGGTTATTTACTCCACACGGGCTGTTCTGAGTATTTTTAGAAACTGTTGATCTGCTGGGATTTTAAAACACAAACATCTCAAGGATTGTAAAAAATTGCGCCCCCCACCCAAAAAAATAAAATGTTCAGTTGTTGGCGTCCGTGTGGACACAAAAAAAATTCAAAAAAATTCAGAGGAGAATGGATCAATGGTTCCAGATGGCTTTACATCCAACCAAGGTGTGCAGAGCCGTCTCTAAACGCATGTTCAGCCTTGAAGCTGATACAGCAGCCGAAGACCTCCCCTGGCTCCTGTCAGCTAACAGGAAACAGAACTCAGTAATACAACCAAATCCCCAACATCACAGATCTCTTTGACGAGGGAGGCCAGGGCCTGGATGCAGGTTTTTTGTTTTCAACCTTTATTTAAACAGGTTAGTCCCATTGAGCCCCGGGGACTCATTTACAAGAGAGACCTGGTTTTTACAAAGAGTGATGACAACAATGACAACAATAGACGATCATAAAGGATGCGTGCAAATTTTAGTTTTTTAACCAATGAAAATAAAATGGTAATTAAAAGGATAATTAAAAGGAAAAGTAGCAACAAAAACAGCTAAATTGTGAGTTGGTGTAGAAAACTAAAAACAGGATCATGTCTGCATTGGTTTTTGTCAGGAACTTAATTTAAGACTCTGGGAGGAAACTCAGAGAACACGAGGAGAACATGTAAACTCCACGCAGAAAGACCTCAGGTCCAAACTGGGGATTGAACCCAGAACCTTCTTGCTGTGAGGCAACAGTGCTAACCACTGAGCTGTCATGCTGTCCTAATGCACCAAAATGAGACGTGTCAAAGATTGTAAAGCCAGGCAGCATGGTGGTGCAGTGGCTAGAGGTGTTGTCTCACAGTGAGAAGTGCACTTTTCCTCCTCTGCATGCGTGGGTTGGTTCCGGGTACTGTACTCCGGTTTCCTCCCACAGACCAAGAACATGCATGTTAGACTGTAAACCGTCCCTGTGTGGGTGAGAGTGCACAGTTGTCTCTGTGTCCCTGATGGACTGAAGACTTTAAATGAGTATGGTTCATGGCTCTGAGCAACCTTTTCATGAAAAAAAAAGCAATTTCTGCTCATGAGCTTCAAACTCGTTTAATAAAACGTGTCCAGAGCCACAAAACCTGCCTGTGATTATCAACTGGTGGCCCATGGGCCACTGTGAGTTTGTTAAAGTTTTTTTATACCCAGTTAAAAATAAATAAATAATAATAATGAATTTTAACTTTTTTATTTTTATTTTTTACATTTCAGGGCAAAATAAAACACCATATCCATGTAAAGAAAAATAAATATATATATATGTTTTTTTCCAAGTTCAAGTTCCTTTATTATCCCCGAGGGGCAATTAGATTTGCAGTCAATAGGTGTGTACAAATTCATACATATGCACTTACACACACATACACATATAAACACAAGACAATAAGACATTAAAATAACAGTGTTAAAATTAGTGTGCATTGAGAAACCTGATACTACTGGGATAAATGAGGTTTTAAATCTGTTTGTTCTACATTTGGGTTGTAGAAACCTGCGTCCAGATGGAAGCAACCTGAACTCGTCATGAAGTGGGTGATCAGGGTTTGCCAGAATCTGCCTGGCCTTGTTCACTGACCTCACCTTGTGTAGGTCTGCAAGGTTCTTTAGGTCTATGCCAGCAGTTTTGCTGCACATCTTGACAATCCCCGAGAGTTTGCTCTTGTTCTTGCAGGTCAAAAGTCCAAACCAACAGATGAAGGAAAAGGTTAAAGCTCCACTGACATAATCTTTTAACTTTCCATAAAATGGCACAACATATATATATATATATATATATATATATTAAGATTGACCTCTGATCGTTTTTGCTAAAACAATGTTAAATTAATTAAAATTCCTCTCAAAAATAGTGTAAAATTAGCGCCTTTTTTTACATGATAAATACTATTTTCCCGTCGCGCGATTATGACGTCAGACACAGACGAAGATGCAAACGCATCCGTCCGATTTAGCCATTTATAACTTTATGTTTCAGAGAAGCCAAAGTTATTTCGAGTAAACAGCAGGTTATAATTTTTTTTCAGTTCTTGGCATAAACCAACACAGACATGTTCCCGTTTTTAGTGTTTTACATGCTTTATATTAGTAGCTGTATTATGATGCGAAGCCACGGAGCTCCCAGGCGGGAGCTGAAACAGCTGCCGTAATCCGGCATGAAAAAGAAAAACACACCGCTGGCTGAAGCCCTGAGCTCGATGGAATGTCCGGCGTAAAACTAACTTGACCGCGGTTTAATGTGACGCAGATGTGTTTATATAGCTCTGCTCTGCAAACATTGAACGTTGTTGTCTTGCGGTGTTGAGTGTAAAATATTTCCGTGACACAACGCACATGTTACGATGAAAAGTCGGCTAGCTGCTAGCATGCACTCACCAGTGTTGTCCGATCTTGCGACAGGAACAAGCGTCCAGCTCCATGTAAACAATCCATGAACAAACGACCCGCTCCTTCCAAACGATGTCAAAACAAACCCAACAGAGTACTCAGTCAGCCCCTCACGCTTGTAGCTGCCTGCAAACTATGAACTGGATTTCCTGAATGTGAGGCGGGTCTTGTTACTCTGGGTTCATGAGACACGCCTCCGTTCAGGAAATCCATTCCATAGTTTGAAGCCAACGTGCATCATGGGTTGGATCGATACGTAAACAAGGCTGGTATCGGTATGTGCCATGAGCATTGGTTCCGCTTCTGCTCGGAGGGCGGGCCAGGGTCCATCTTACACGGGCACGGGCCCGTGAGTAGAACCGCCACAGACTTTGGCTTCTCTGAAGACAAACCGCTAAAATATAACGTTTTAAATGGCTAAATTGGACGGATGCCTTTGCATCTTCGTCCATTGTATCAATGTGCGCAGTTGACGGAGTCTGTGTCTGACGTCATAATCGCGCGACGGGAAAATCCATATTTATCATGTGAAAAATAGGCGCTAATTTTAAACTATTTTTGAGAGGAATTTTAATTAATTTAACATTGTTTTGGCAAAAACGATCAGAGGTCAATCTTAATATATATATATGTTGTGCCATTTTATGGAAAGTCAAAAGATGATGTCAGTGGAGCTGACTCAATAAAACATGAATAAAACATTCTCATAAAAGTTGAATCAGCATTAAAACCACAAAGCTTCCAATAAAAATACATTCTCTGATGGGCCTTTTTGCAAAGTGAATTCACATGGAGGTCAAAGGTCAATTTATCATCAAAAACAGTTCCCAGGTATTTATATTGTTGCACTACCAGTTATTGTTTAGACCAGTTTCAATATTACAACTGAACTCTGCAGGTTTATGTGAGTCCTACTTTTACTAGTGGATAAAATCAAGTATCTCACTTTGAAGTGAACGTGTAAAGTGATTACATTTCCTGTAAGTTTTGGTCAGAGCTTCAAAAAGCTGCAGTGATGGGACTAAAGAGCTGCACGTGGCCCCAAGCTGCAGGCTGCAGACCCCTGATGCAGTTCCATACAAATAAATAGTTTTGAAAACCTTTAATGTCTTCACATCTTTGTGTTCAGGTCAGCTGTTCTCTGCTGAGCCTCCTCAGGAGGACCTTTGTGAAACAAAGTCCGTCAGGGCGCCACTCGCCTCCTCTGTGCTCTTGCCGTGCATCTTCTCAACAAGTGGCCTCAGCTGGGTCATCTGGGCTCATGTAGATGAAAAGAACAAGAAGAGGCACGTGGTCAATCTGACCTCTAACAGCCGAGTTCAGTTCTTGGACCCCAGACAGGGCCGGGTCAAGGCCTTCCCAAACCAGGCCTTAGTGGGGAACTTCTCCATCTCAGTGGATGAGCTGAAGACGTCAGATCTGGGGTCTTACCGCTGCAGCACGGAGAAGGACTGCATTGAAGTGCAGCTGCAAGAAGCAAAAGGTTCGTCTCTGATGTGTCCGTTAGTTTCAGCTTGTAGCTTTAATGTCTATCACTTCTGCTTTGACGTCACAGTTTGTGTTTTTAATGAGACAACTCTGCTCCAGCCACAAACGTCAACTCTGCTTAATCTCAAAAATAACATCAGTTTTTTATTAATGCGCTGTATAATTTTAAAGTGACGTGGTACTGCGTGACGAAAGGTCAGTTAACTGAACAAATCAAATTTTAGCTTTGTGCTAAACACAGAGATTACAGAAAGGAAGAATCAACGATAAAAAATAAAATGAAAAACGGGGACAATAAAATCATCTCTACTGACTTTATGGCAAATAACATGTTGTCTGAAAGGATTTACTTCCATATATACAACCTCAACGTAAAAGGAAAAATAAATAATTACATAAAAGAACAACATTATGTGAAAATTACAACGTAAAATAATTTAGTAAAGCATTTTCGTTTATCTTTAAAACTGTAAAAAATCTGAAGCAAACTAAGAAGAGAATGAATCGACATAAACTTGAACAAAACAAACATATTTCTAGTGATGATGGCTTGCACCTTATCACATTAAAATGTAAAATAAAGTGTTTAGTAAACATGCATTCATTAAACTATTTACTTTATATTTTGGCCCTGGGCTGATGCACTGAGATATTATTTATTTTATTTTTTAACATGTAAATTAAGTAAATTTATGTATAAACAGCTTTAGTGTTGCAACAAGGAGGAGATTTTTTCAAAAACATTTAATAAAAAATAACTCCACTTATTGTCTCATCAAATAAAATCCACTTGTTGCTATGTTGTTAGCCTCACATGCTGTCTTTATTATAACAAATTACACTTAAAGTTGTTTACTATTTTGAATTAAATTAATGTTGTAGATATACAACAATGTTATACTGTAGGTAGATGAGTGCAAATTTTTTTGGGTAATTTTGTTTATTTATGTTTATTTAGTCTTTTTTTTAACATAGAAAGGTGTTGTAAACTTGTTCTAATGTGTATTTTTCCACTCAGGTGAGCAGTTTGATGAGGATCTTTGTGAAACAAACTCCGTCAGGGCTCCACTCGGCTCCTCTCTGCTCTTACCGTGCATCTTTTCAACACCCGGTGATAACTGGGTGAACTGGACTCACTTAAACAGAGGTGTCCTGGTCCGACTCTCATCTAATGGGCGGGTTCAGTTCTTGGACCCCAGGCAGGGCCGGGTCAAAGCCTTCTCAAACCATGCCTCAGAGGGGAACTTCTCCATCTCCATGGATGAGCTGAAGGACTCAGACCTGGGGTCTTACCAGTGCAGAAGGAGGGATAAGTGTTTTCTGGTGGATGTGCTGGAGGACAAAAGTATGTGGTGCTCTGTGTCAGGGTTTGGTTTAAGACGACGCAGCAGCCTGCTCAGAGGCGTGCAGCTTCTTCCTTTTGAAGCTCACAGACCTCAAAGGTCTACAGTCTGACAGAGGACCACACTGAGCTGTTGTTTCCTGTCAAACATCTTTCTGAAACCACAACTTGTTGTGCAGGCGATGGAGATGCATGGCGACTGATTTACATCTGCAGTGGAGCCGCTGCTCTCATCCTGCTCTGCGTCGGCGGATACTTCTGCTGGATCAGACGTGCAGGTGAGATCCTGAGACTTTAAACAAATCTATCTATCTATCTATCTATCTATCTATCTATCTATCTATCTATCTATCTATCTATCTATCTATCTATCTATCTATCTATCTATCTATCTATCTATCTATCTATCTATCTATCTATCTATCTATCTATCTATCTATCTATCTATCTATCTATCTATCTATCTATCTATCTATCTATCTATCTATCTATCTATCTATCTATCTATCTATCTATCTATCTATCTATCTATCTATCTATCTATCTATCTATCTATCTATCTATCTATCTATCTATCTATCTATCTATCTATCTATCTATCTATCTATCTATCTATCTATCTATCTATCTATCTATCTATCTATCTATCTATCTATCTATCTATCTATCTATCTATCTATCTATCTATCTATCTATCTATCTATCTATCTATCATCTATCTATCTATCTATCTATCTATCTATCTATCTATCTATCTATCTATCTATCTATCTATCTATCTATCTATCTATCTATCTATCTATCTATCTATCTATCTATCTATCTATCTATCTATCTATCATCTATCTATCTATCTATCTATCTATCTATCTATCTATCTATCTATCTATCTATCTATCTATCTATCTATCTATCATC
>JBBPBX010041169.1:0-17843 GCA_038048925.1 Garcialebias charrua
GTATTTTACATGTTAGAGCAGGTCATAGAAGCATATTACTGTAGAACGTAGTCGGATAGTGGTTCTGTTCAGACCCGAGTTTCTGCTCCACGACAAAGTGGACCGGAACCGACCTTTACGCGCTCCGAGTGAGTCCGTGTTTGTTCAACAGCTGCAGTGCTGTGTTACTGAGCGTAACTAAGTTGGCCTGTCTAGGTGTGTTCGCCGCATGTTTCAGAGTTTTGGGGAGTTAAATTGAAGCGTTTGAGTTGTTTTAAGAGTCTATAAAGTTGTGGTCTGTTGTGCGAGCTAACGTTAGAGCTACGTGTCCAAGTACACGTTTGTTTATGAGCTGTGATTGGATGAAACGAGAGCTGGGAGCTGTCAATCACTCGTAGCGAGCGCTGATTCGCTGTAGTGGGAACGCACGCCGTTGCGACCAACCCACTTTGTCGTCATTTCCGGTACTTCATTGGTCGAAGGTAAATCGAACTACATTCGAGGACTACAGGCACTGTGATTGATTGGTTGACGTCACGTATCTGTGTAGCGAGCTCCGCCTCGCTCAGCACAGCAGAGCTGAGTGACGCGCTGCGTCGACCCGCCTATTTGTGTCGTCATTTCCTGGTGCACTCTGAGTGACGAACAGTCACAGTCACAAAAAACATCATAAAAAGTCAGCATTTTATGGTGAAATTACCAGCTTTTAAAATTGTTCTGTACACAAACAAAAATTCCTGTTTATTTTAAATAAAAATTTTAGAATAACAGAGGTACAGACACACAATTTGTGCTCATTTTAAATACTGAAGAGATTTAAAATAACACTCAAAAAGCATTTTTTATTTGATTTTCAAATTAAATAAAAAAAAAAAATGATGGAGAACAGAGCATTTCCACATTAAGCTCTTCACATCTCTGAATTTTAAACAGAATTGGTGTGCACAACTGCACACTTTTAGTTAAAAATTGCATTTTTAACGTTTTTCTGTGTAAAATTAATGACTCCAGTTTATTTTAAATGAAAAGTTTAAAATAACAAACGAAAGTACATTTTTCACTCCAAAGAAGCAAAGAAAGCAGACCAGATTTGAACATGTCACAAGACAACAAATTGATAAAAATCACTGATTTTTAACATCATTACTGTACGTTTATGCTGAGCGCACGAACACTCGTTTATTTTAAATAAAAAAAAATTTAAAATAACAAACGAAAGTACATTTTTCACTCCTGATAACTGTCAAATGCAGTACGAAATCAGTTTCACTGAGACTGCGAGACATCTTTTTAAAGGCATGCTCAAGCAGCATCCTGTCACATTTTAGTGAAGTCATTGCATTTAAGTCAGCCCTCTTTTATAAGCGTTTGAGTAAGAAAAACGGAAATCAGGCTGCTTGGGTTAGTTAGTAACTGTTGTTTGAACGTAAGTTCTATTTTAAAGTTAACACTGCAAGAGTGCATTTAACTTTTACAAAGTTCATTGAGGGTAAAAACCTGAAATAAGGTACCTATGAATACTTATTACACAGTGAAACGCGTAAACCTCAGCTGATTAGTTTATTTGACTCAGTGCTACATTAAAAGTGAATATTTATTTGCAAACACTAACATGAGAACAATCTTTTGATTTTTTTCACACAAAATCAAAACTAAAAGATGGGAGATAACAATTATGATCAAGCTTTACAGCTGCTCACAGCAAAGCTTGAATCGTTAAGGCTTAGTAACATTCGCAGAAGAGAAACTTTTCAACAAGAAAAACTTAAGTTAAAACGTGAGATCAAACGAATTCAAAACAAAAAGATGGGAGATAACGATTGTGATGAAGCTTTACAGCTGCTCACTGAAATACTTGAATTGTTAAGGCAAGATAACATTCGCAGAAGAGAAAATTTTCAACAAGAACAACTTGAGTTAAAAAGTGAGATTGAGCAATTAAAAATAAAACGGCGTGCTATAAATGGTTTTGATGTTCGTCAACTCCCTGACCCGATCTGGTTAAAAACAAAACCAGAGCGTGAACTACATTACCAAGCGGTCAAATCCCACTCGCTGGAGCTGGAAGGGACAAGTTCATCAACTCCCTCTCCTAAAAAAGGCGAGAAAAAACATGTTTTTCAAACTAACAAACCACAACAGGAACCTGCCCGCTGGAACAATGAGCCAGAGTGGCTCAGACAAGACCCAGAGTACATAAAACGATTTCAAAGGACGAGCACACGTCCTGTCCCTGCACCTCGGACGAAGCTGCCCGAGATAAGCAAAAAACCACAAACGGTGGACGCCCGCTCTTTAAGTGACCCTCCGCGGTCTACACCGAGCAAAGCTCCTGCCCCTGCACTGCGGACTGGACAGTCCGGGAGTAGCAGAAAATCACAGGAGTTCCAGAAAAAAGGCAACATACCTCTATGCTCTGAGGAGATAGTGGACATAAGTTGGTTGTTTGAAAACTTGAATGATACAGAGGATGACCGAACTGGTACATTGAGTGACCTTGTCTTTGATAACTCAGAGCACATGGATAACTCAGAGCACACAGTTAGTGACAACAATAGCAAACGACAAAGAGAAAAACTTCTCAAAAAAGGCCTTGAGCTACAACATCAGTTTAAACAATCAATGATGAAACAGAGCGCTGTAACTGCTTTTGAAGCTCACATGCAAAACAAAACACCCTCTGAGGTGTGCCCAGGTCAAAAGGTCGTATCCCAGTCGCAAAAAATAGGAGAGGTTCACTCTCCTATAGACAGCGAGGATAAACACCGTCGTCTCAAAGGTCCTCTGACCTCAGAAGAGGCAGAGAACATGCGTCGGTTGATAAAAGAGTGGGATGATACTAGCGAGAATGAACACTATCGTCTCAAAGGCCTTCTGACCTCAGAAGTGGTGGAGAACACGCGTCGGTTGTTAAAAGAGTTGGATAATACTAGCAAGAATGAACAAGATTTTCAAACTGACATACACCGAAATGTTGGTACCAGTTGGAACAGTGACTCAAAATGGTTTAAAGGGAGCCCCGCCCCTGAAGCACCTCAGATTGAAAAATCTGAGACAAGCAACGAACCACAAAAGGTAGGTGTTCACTCTCTAAGAGACCCACAACGGTTCAGATCGAACCAGATGGGTGAAAACCAAGGTCCATCGGTGGGTGGACTTCAAAAGAAATTGAAGGATGAGGACCTATACTCATGTAACTATGCGTCGTCCCAACAGCCACCCCCGAGCCTTGGAACTGCACCTCCCGCGCCTCGAACAGAACAGTTCAAGACAGGCAAAGAGTCACGAATGTCCCGGAATAATGGCCCAACACCTCTATGCTCGGAAGAGACAGAGGAAGTAAGTAGTTTGTCAGTAGATTTGAATGTTACTGTGCTTGACCAACCTGATACAATGAGTGGCGTTATCATTGATAATGACACTATCAACATTGACCAACCTGGAGCGATGTGTAGCACTGTCTTTCACAAAGACTCAGAGCACACAAATAACTCAGCGCACACTACTACCAACATTGCCATGGATGTTGACAGCAAACCAATTGCTGACAAACAACGACATCCTGAAGGTCATGATACTGTCAGCCAACAAGATGCTGACAGTAAACAAGATTACACAGACAGAGGTACACGTGAACGGAAACGTGTACCAAGACCCAAGTGGTTTCTGTGTAACTTTATACAAAGGGGGGTGGCTAAGAAAGCTTACCTGCCTATCACACTGGAAGGTGTCCTTGAGCGTGAAGCCCTCCTGGATGGCAGTTCTGATATAACTATTATGTCGGCCAAGCTGTTCGAGGAGCTGAGGACCGCCGCTAACGGTGTTGACAGGCAAATACCCTTTGAGAAATGTGCTATTGAGCTACAGGGTCTCGCAGAGACGAGAACAACCCTAACAGCTATGGCTATGGTTCACATGCAGATTGGCGAAATGACACTACGCCACCCGGTGTACGTGTCTAAACTTGACTCATTCCCATTTTTGGTTGGCCAAGATTTTATAAACCGCTTCAACGCGATTATAGATTATGGTCGACGGAAAATGTGGAGCACAGTGAGAAAACCCCTGCCAATAAAAGTGCCTCCTAGTTGTGATACAGACTGCCTAACCGCAGGTACCGCAAAGGACACACGGGACACCTCATCCGAGGACGAGAGCCCGGTAAGTGAACCTTCAACTACAGGTGAGACAGAAGAGACCCAAAAGTTGGACCAAACTCTGGTCCAACAAGAGAACCTCCTCTGTGAGCTGACACATTCAGCACTCCCTGACCACTGCCTACCACAGGTAGTGAAAGGTGTTGAGATCCAAGGATCCCACACCGAAGACGCTGTACTGTCCTCTGGGACAGGTAATTCGGCAATCAGCCAAGCTTTCAATGAAACCTTGGTTCAAGGACATGTGAGTCCTGGAAGTGGCAGTCCGCGACATGCTGACAGTCACTTGGATTTCAGTGTCACAGATTTTGAGGACCCCTCCTCCAACAAAAGGGGGGTGTACTCTCACTCTCTACCACAGGTAGTAGACTGTGTGGAGGTCCGAGGATCCCACACCACAGACGCTGTACTGTCCTCTGGGACAGGTAATTCAGCCATCAGCCAAGCTTTCGATGAAACCTTGGTTCAAGAGCTTTTGAGTATAGAACTACTCAGAGATGACATAGTTCTTACAGACTCAAAGAGCACCTCTTCAGTCATGAAGTGGGAAGACACACACAACGACAGTGACCCGTCGCAGTCTGTACAATCAGACACACCTGCGATTGCGCCGACAGTTGTGACACACCTGAATTACACGGAAAGAGGTAAACGTAAGAAGATACGTTGGCCAAAACCTAAACGATTCCTGTGTACCGTCTTCTCTCAGCTGCGCGAACAGCTTAAACTAAACGGTGGCATCCTAACTTGTGCCCATGGACGGACGTCCTCACCTGTGTCGTGGTCCCCCATGACCAAAGGGGGGTGATGTTAGGCCATGCCAAAGACAAAGATTTGAATGTACACCTCAGAAACACTTTTGCTTTCGCCCAGAAAAACCTGGAAAAATCCGCTGAAGGACGTAAGGCGTACTATGACCAGAAGGCCTCTCACAATGAACTCCAAGTGGGAGACAGAGTCTGGTACTATACGTTCGCCCCAGCAACCGGGAAAGGAGGGTCCGAGACCGGAACTCTCGCCCGCAAACTAATGCCCAGGTGGACTGGACCTCATCTGATAACAGACAAAGTGTCCTCAGTCGTCTACGAAATCAAAATCAGCAAAGGCCGCAAAGAGCCAATTGCTAAATGGGTACATCGAAATCAGATCAAACCTTACAAGGCGTTCAATGACTCCACAAAAGACAAAGATCTCACAAACTCACCGACTTCATGGGATAATAAGGTCGTCCAAACACAAGTTAGTAAATAAACTAATCAGGTTTAAACTACCGTATTTTCCACCCTATAAGTCGCATTGTCCAATTTGAACTTAGAAACGCTAAGCCTAAAACCCACAACAAAAAACTAACCTTAACAACCGTTTAAATCCACGAGATTTAATTTGACCTCGGTCATAAAGTTGAGACCTGTTTTTCTTGTGTGTTGCACTTTGGAATCTGACGACAAGAGTGTGTCGAAGCAGTGAAACGTTGTTTCCTTGTTGTTTAGTCATTACTGTTGTCATTAGTTGAGATATTGTTTGGTTCTGAACACTCCCAGCCAAAAAGGTTTTGTATTAACATTGGTTAATGAATGATATGGATTTAACTATGCCAACATGCAGTTCGTTTTGTTAAATCTCAATCGTCGAAGAGTCAATGTAGTTTAAAGCTACTTAAGGTACAATAAACTACACTGGTCTCATAATTTCTAAATTGAACCGATTCGATCGTTTCTATTCTAGATTGTCTATTTATTTTGATGAGTCTCGCCATAGACTTCAAAATTTATTAGGAATACCAAATCCTACGTCGTTCGTCTAAAAGACAACAGACATTTAGATCAAACTATATTTCATTTTTATTTTAGTTTAACCTAAACTAAGTAATGAATGGAGGAATAGTTTGGAATTAGAGGCCTTCGTTACAGAAGCCCTCCAAAATTTTATAGGTACAAATCCCTATATCTAATTTTACAGAATTGATCCACCCCTTAATTGGTAATTGTAGCTGATCTAAACCATGATAGCTTACATACCAGGTGCATATAGGTAAGGCTTAATGTAAAATCCCAATCATAAGCCCACCTAAAACCACATAATTGCATGACACATAGAACCAGAGTGGCACTGACTGGAAACCAACCAGCCACCAACCATCGATGTGGGGACCTGCAGCTCCAACGCTTGGTCTTCAACCTTCATCCAAGGGCCGCCTCCTCTGCGTCAATCGAGGGATCCCCTCTACATGCTGATTATGAAAACAATTGTTGCTGATCAATCAACAAAACTAATCGTTGGGAATTTACTGCTGTGGAATTACCGCTGTGGATTATAAGACTTTGCTTTCCAAAGGATCACAGACTTTGTTTTCCAAGAGTTAACAGACTTTGTTTTCCAAGGATTAAAAGCTTTTCGCAATGGGATTACCTCCGAACAGTATGGAATTTCCAAAACTTTATGGGATTATAATTTTTGATTTTTCTTTTCCACTTGCTGGATTACTTCAAGATCAAAGACAGTTCAAGGTTTCCTTTCGTGTTGGACCCCATCCCCAAGGACTGGCGATGGCTTCCAAAAGGGGGGAGATGTAATGGACCTACCCAGGGTCAAATTAAGGTTTTTGAACTGTCCAGTGATGACCTTTACTGACCACTCAGTAAAGCAAGACATTTACTACAAAATCATTCATTTAGCTATAATCTGATAAATATAGTCACCAAAAGAGACTACAGGTAGTCCCCGACTTACGAGCGCTCTGACTTACGAGGTCCCGGACTTACGAGCATGCATCTCATTAAAAAAAAAAAAAAAAAAAAAAAAAATTTTTTTTTTTTTTACTTTTTTTTTTTTTTATAAATGAATACATGTACAGTACTGGACAGTCACCAAGCACTTAGTCTATCCTAACACAGTTTTTAAAGATGAAGGAATAAGTTGAATTGTCTCCCTTTCACATAAAGGGAGCAAGCTCCCTATGGAGCCTGCAGGGAGGAGGGAGACAATTCAACTGATTCCTTCATCTTTAAAAACTGTGTTAGGATAGGCTAAGTGCTTGGTGACTGTACAGTACTGTACATTTATCTATTAATAAATAAAAAACAATAAAAAATAAAAATACTGTATATACTGTATATTTTTAATAAATAGATAAATGTACAGTACTGTACAGTCACCAAGCACTTAGCCTATCCTAACACAGTTTTTAAAGATGAAGGAATCAGTTGAATTGTCTCCCTCCTCCCTGCAGGCTCCATAGGGAGCTTGCTCCCTTTATGTGAAAGGGAGACAATTCAACTTATTCCTTCATCTTTAAAAACTGTGTTAGGATAGGCTAAGTGCTTGGTGACTGTCCAGTACTGTACATGTATTCATTTATTTAAAAAAAAAAAAAAAAAAAAATAAAAAAAAAAATAATTTTTTTTTTTTTTTTTTTTTACTATGTGTTCCTACTTACGAATTTTTGACTTACGAGCGCCCCCTAGTGACGGAACTCGCTCGTAAGTCGGGGACTACCTGTATTTCTATCTTTGATTTTATCCTAATGTGATCAAAAGAATAACTTTTGTCATTTTCATGATGTGTGCTTTTAAGCTGTGTCATTCTCCAAGAGTTAAACTGTGCACTGCTGTGTTTAAAGGTGAAGCCTTCGGGTCACAGAGACCGGACGGTTTTGTTTAGAAACTCAGAGACAGTCTCATGAGCAAGGCTCCAGCGTTATCTGTCTTTTTTCCTAAACATTTCTCTCTGCTGCTGGTTTTAACCTTGGGTATGATAAGACAAATGAACTCCTCTCTTGGATCCTGCTTTAAGTTCTAAGCTTTTGCTGAAAGGCTTCAGAGAGTTGCTGGGAACTTCAAGAGATGTGAACTTTCCTAAGAGCTGGACACGTGTGGTCAAGAGCTAACGACCGGCGTCTTCAGCTAAGGACTGATAACAGGCTGTTATGAGTCTACTTCGAACAAGCGTAAGATCAAGAACCTTGTCTATTCCTTCTTGGAATAAGTTTATCTTGAAGTCAGAGGCCTGAAGCTGACATATTCTCTGATGACCAACGCAAAAACCAGGAGACGTTGAAACGTAAACTAAAACCAGTTTTGGACGTGCTGGGACTAAGGACTCTGTGCATCTGAAGGCTGGTGTCATCTCTTTATCAGACTGTCGTCGAAAGGTAAAAGAGCTGTTTACAAAACGTACTTGGATTTTAGCAGAAGTCGGAGGAGAAGTGTCACTCTGGTATCATGCTCAGGATAATTTCTTCTTAAATCTTTCCTCCTATTCTTTCCCCTCTCAATCTAAGCCGGAAACTATTTTAAGTTTAAAGAGCCCACAGACTAAATATGTTAACATCCAATATTGAAGTCTGTTGTGTTGAATTTAAGTGTGCTGACGTTTTAATGTGAAAGAAAGTGAAATCATGTCAATCAAGTGTAATGGTGTTAATTTAGTTGATTTATGTTAAATAAATGATAGTGTCTCTTTGACATATCAAACTAAGTTAACGTCTTTGTCACTTAATGGCTCTGTTTATTTATCCATCATAAAGATCACAGAAATATTGGGTAAACTGAAAAAGAACAGAATCCGTGAATTTACTATTCAATCTGAATAAGTAGATTAATTAAGGATAAAGAGGTCAGTATTAATATTGACCTCCTCTTAATTCTTACACTATCAACATTGACCAACCTGGAGCGATGTGTAGCACTGTCTTTCACAAAGACTCAGAGCACACAAATAACTCAGCGCACACTACTACCAACATTGCCATGGATGTTGACAGCAAACCAATTGCTGACACACAACAACATCCTGAAGGTCATGATGCTGACAGCCAACAAGATGCTGACAGTAAACAAGATTACACAGACAGAGTCACACGTGAACAGAAACGTGGGCCAAGACCTGTGAGGTTTCTGTGTAACTTTATACAAAGGGGGGTGGCTAAGAAAGCTTACCTGCCTATCACACTGGAAGGTGTCCTTGAGCGTGAAGCCCTCCTGGATGGTAGTGCTGATATAACCATTATGTCGGCCAAGCTGTTCGAGGAGCTGAGGACCGCCGCTAACGGTGTTGACAGGCAAATACCCTTTGAGAAATGTGCTATTGAGCTACAGGGTCTCGCAGAGACGAGAACAACCCTAACAGCTATAGCTATGGTTCACATGCAGATTGGCGAAATGACACTACACCACCCGGTGTACGTGTCTAAACTTGACTCATTCCCATTTCTGGTTGGCCAAGATTTTATAAACCGCTTCGGCGCGATTATAGATTATGGTCAACAGAAAATGTGGAGCACAGTGAGAAAACCCCTGCCAATAAAAGTGCCTCCTAGTTGTGATACAGACTGCCTAACCGCAGGTACCGCAGAGGACACAAGGGACTGCTCATCCGAGGACGAGAGCCCGGTAAGTGAACCTTCAACTACAGGTGAGACAGAAGAGACCCAAAAGTTGGACCAAACTCTGGCCCAACAAGAGAACCTCCTCTGTGAGCTGACACATTCAGCACTCACTGAACACTACCTACCACAGGTAGTGAAAGGTGTTGAGATCCAAGGATCCCACACCGATGACGCTGTACTGTCCTCTGAGACAGGTAATTCGGCAATCAGCCAAGCTTTCGATGAAACCTTGGTTCAAGGGCATCTGAGTCCAGAAAATGACAGTCATCCAAACGCTGACAGTCACTTGGACATCATTGTTGCAGATTACGAGGACCCCTCATCAGACAAGAAGGGGGCAAACTCACATTACCTACCACAGGTAGAGAAAGGTGTGGAGATCCAAGGACCCCACACCGAGGTTGCTGTACTGTCCCCTGGGACAGGTAAATCGGCTATCAGCCAAGCTTTCGATGAAACCTTGGTTCAGGGACATTTGTGTCTAGAACTAATCAGAAATGACATAGTTTTTACAGACTCAAAGAGCCCCTCTTCAGTCGAGAGGTGGGAAGACACACACAACGACAGTGACCCGTCGCAGTCTGTACAATCAGACACACCTGCGACTGCGCCGACGGTTGTGACACACCTGAATTACACGGAAAGAGGTAAACGTAAGAAGATACGTTGGCCAAAACCTAAACGATTCCTGTGTACCGTCTTCTCTCAGCTGCGCGAACAGCTTAAACTAAACGGTGGCATCCTAACTTGTGCCCATGGACGGACGTCCTCACCTGTGTTCGTGGTCCCCCATGACCAAAGGGGGGTGATGTTAGGCCATGCCAAAGACAAAGATTTGAATGTACACCTCAGAAACACTTTTGCTTTCGCCCAGAAAAACCTGGAAAGATCCGCTGAAGGACGTAAGGCGTACTAGTGACCAGAAGGCCTCTCACAAGAAGAAGATGAAGATCCACAACCTCTCCTCCTCCACCATAACCCTCAGCACTGGCTCTCCTCAGGGATGTGTGCTGAGCCCCCTTCTGTTCACTCTGCTCACATATGATTGTACAGCCACACTTCCAGGCTGTCATATTGTTAAGTTTGCAGATGATACAGCGGTGGTGGGATGCATCACAAACAATGATGAGTCCAGCTACAGACAGGAGGTGGAACACCTGGAGAGCTGGTGCAAAGAGAACAATCTTCACATGAATGTGAAGAAGACAAAGGAGATGATTGTGGACTTCAGAAGGAACAAACACACCCATGCCCCACTGAAAATAGGTGGGTCTGCAGTGGAAGTGGTCTCCAGCTACAAATACTTGGGTGTACACATGAATGATAACCTCAGCTGGAGCAACAACACCACCAGCCTGATCAAGAAAGGTCATCAGAGACTCTACTTCCTCAGACGGCTGAGACGAGCTGGTCTGAGCAGCCCAGTCCTCACCTCCTTCTACAGGTGTGCAGTGGAGAGCATCCTGTGCTCCAGCATCAACGTGTGGCATGGAGGCTGCACAGTTGAAGAGAGGAAAGCTCTGCAGAGAGTGGTGAAGGCTGCACAGAAGTCTGTTGGAGTCAGTCTCCCCACCATCACAGACATTTACACCTCCAGATGCAGGAAAAGAGCCACCTGCATCATGAAAGACCTCACTCATCCAGCACACTCACTCTTTGCCCCACTCCCCTCAGGACGGAGGTTGAGGAGCATCAAGTGTAGAACCACTAGACTGAGGAACAGCTTCTACCCTGAGGCTGTTAGACTCATGAATAAATAAAAATAAAATAAAAATAAAAAATAAACACTGCAAAATATCACATCATACTGATGCTGATCTGTTTTCTTGTTGCTGTATTCATCTGTGTTCATCTGTGACCATCTGCTCATGCAGACTCATGTTCGTGCTGCTGTTTATTCCCACTATATTAAGCTTAGTGTATTACTAGTTGATGCGTTTCTTAGTTAGTTCTAGATGTTATTACTGTTTTTCTCTTTCATTTGTTGTTGGATGTAACTGGGACCTCGTGTACATAATCTCGTTTTCATCACATGTACCACATGCGGTGCAAATGACAATAAAGACTCTCTGTCTCTGATAATGAACTCCAAGTGGGAGACAGAGTCTGGTACTATACGTTCGCCCCAGCAACCGGGAAAGGAGGGTCCGAGACCGGAACTCTCGCCCGCAAACTAATGCCCAGGTGGACTGGACCTCATCTGATAACAGACAAAGTGTCCTCAGTCGTCTACGAAATCAAAATCAGCAAAGGCCGCAAAGAGCCAATTGCTAAATGGGTACATCGAAATCAGATCAAACCTTACAAGGCGTTCAATGACTCCACAAAAGACAAAGATCTCACAAACTCACCGACTTCATGGGATAATAAGGTCGTACAAACACAAGTTAGTAAATAAACTAATCAGGTTTAAACTACCATATTTCCACCCTATAAGTCGCATTGTCCAACTTGAACTTAGAAACGCTAAGCCTAAAACCCACAACAAAAAACTAATCTTAACAACCGTTTAAATCCACGAGATTTAATTTGACCTCGGTCATAAAGTTGAGACCTGTTTTCTTGTGTGTTGCACTTTGGAATCTGACGACAAGAGTGTGTCGAAGCAGTGAAACGTTGTTTCCTTGTTGTTTAGTCATTACTGTTGTCATTAGTTGAGATATTGTTTGGTTCTGAACACTCCCAGCCAAAAAGGTTTTGTATTAACATTGGTTAATGAATGATATGGATTTAACTATGCCAACATGCAGTTCGTTTTGTTAAATCTCAATCGTCGAAGAGTCAATGTAGTTTAAAGCTACTCAAGGTACCATAAACTACACTGGTCTCACAATTTCTAAATTGAACCGATTCGATCGTTTCTATTCTAGATTATCTATTCATTTTGATGAGTCTCGCCATAGACTTCAAAATTTATTAGGAATACCAAATCCTACGTCGTTCGTCTAAAAGACAACAGACATTTAGATCAAACTATATTTCATTTTTCTATTTTAGTTTAACCTAAACTAAGTAATGAATGGAGGAATAGTTTGGAATTAGAGGCCTTCGTTACAGAAGCCCTCCAAAATTTTATAGGTATAGATCCCTATTTCTAATTTTACAGAATTGATCCACCCCTTAATTGGTAATTGTAGCTGATCTAAACCATGATAGCTTACATACCAGGTGCATATAGGTAGGGCCTAATGTAAAATCCCAATCATAAGCCCACCTAAAAACCACATAATTGCATGACACATAGAACCAGAGTGGCACTGACTGGAAACCAACCAGCCAACAACCTTCGATGTGGGGACCTGCAGCTCCAACGCTTCATCCAAGGGTCGCCTCCTCTGCGTCAATCGAGGGATCCCCTCTACATGCTGATTATGAAAACAATTGTTGCTGATCAATCAACAAAACTAACCGTTGTGGAATTACTGCTGTGGAATTACCGCTGTGGATTATAAGACTTTGTTTTCCAAAGGATCACAGACTTTGTTTTCCAAGAGTTAACAGACTCAGTTTTCCAAGGGATTAAAAGCTTTTCGCAATGGGATTACCTCCGAACAGTATGGAAGTTCCAAAAAACTTTATGGGATTATAATTTTTGATTTTTCTTTTCCACTTGCTGGATTACTTCAAGATCAAAGACAGTTCAAGGTTTCCTTTCGTGTTGGACCCCATCCCCAAGGACTGGCGATGGCTTCCAAAAGGGGGGAGATGTAGTGGGCATGACCGTGTCCACTTTGATACACCTGTGTATTTTTGAACTGTTCCAGAGATGACCTTTACTGACCTCTCAGTAAAGCAAGACATTTACTACAAATTATTCCATTAGTTGTAATCTGAGAACATAGTCACCAAAAGAGACTATTTCTATCTTTGATTTTATTCTGATGTGATCAAAAGAATAACTTTTGTCATTTTCATGATATATGTTATGCTGTGTTATTCTTTTAATATGGAGTATTACTGTGTTACTTGACCATATAATGGTGTCAGAGTTGAATTTTATGTCAAACTGTGCTTTTCAGATTTGTTTTAGAAGTGTTAAGACGCTAATCCAAGTGTTTTTCCTCTTGGAGTCTATGAGTCTGTCTTTTCCTAAACATTTCCCTCTGCTGCTGGCTGTAACCTTGGGTCGTGATAACGGCAACTGCTTCCACGGACCAATGAAAAAGACACAAGTCTCACTCCTCTCATGATCTTCTTTTAAGTTCTAAGCTGTTGCTGAAACAGTTGAGTCTGCTGGGAACTTCAAAGAGATATGAACCTTTCCCAAAGAGCTGGATGAACTCAGTCACACGCTAAGGACTCGTCATCCAGCTAAGGACTAATAACATGCTGTTATGAGTCCACTTCGAACGAGCGTAAGCTCAAAACCTTGTTTATTCCTTCCTGGAATAAGTTTATCTTGAAGTCAGAGGCCAGGAGCTGACGCATTTTCTGATGACCAACGCGAAGGTAAAGAGGTCAGTATTAATATTGACCTCCTCATAATCCTTTACAGTAGTAATAACGTGATATTATATAGTAATAACGTGATATTATGTAGTAAAAACGTGATACGTATGTAGTAATACTGTAATGTGATACGTATGTAGTAATAACGTGATGTTGTGTAGTAATAACGTAATACATATGTAGTAATAACGTGATATTATGTAGTAATAACAAGATACGTATGTAGTAATAACCTGATATTATGTAGTAATGACGTGATATTATGTAGTAAAATCATGATGTATATAGTTTTTGTTTTCAAAGTCATATTTTCACCGTGTTATTCATACATTTATAAATGTCATAGTTCCAGATTAAACATTTAATTTGCAAGCTAAATATTTAGTTTACAAACTAAATACTTAACTTACAAGTTAAATATATAGCTTGTAAACTACATATTTAGGCGTAAATTAAATATTTAATTTACAATCAAAATATTTATTTTCAAAACTGAACATTTAATTTCCAAAGTAAATTTTTATTGTCCAAGCTAAATATTTTATTTCCAAACTAAACATTTAATTTCCAATCTAAACATTCAATTTCAAAACTAAACATTTAATTTCCAAACTAAACATTTAATTTTCAAACTAAACATTCAATTTCCAAACAAAATATTTCATTCCTAAACTAGATATTTAATTTGCTAACTAAATATTTACCTTGCAAGCTAAATTGGAAATTGAATGTTTAGCTTATAAATTAAATGTTTAGTTTGGAAATTTAATGTTTAGCTTGGACAATGAATATTTAGTTTGAAAATTAAATGTTTAGTTTTGAAAATTAATGTTTAACTTATAAATTTAATATTTAATTACATCTAAACATTTAGTTTACTAACTAAATATTTAACTTGTAAGTTATTTAGTTTGTAAACTAAATACAGGTAGTCCCCGACTTACGAGCGCTCTTACATACGAGGTCCCGGACTTACGAGCTGGCGAACGAGCAGTAAATTTGTAAAAAATACAGCACTTTTTTGTGTTTTTAGATGAAAGTGTGTTAGCTAACCGTTTGGAAACACGTTTCTGAGCATGTTTATGAAGTAGTATGAATGTTTTTGATGAAAAACGAGTGTTCGTAGTAGCGCTAGCATAAATGTTCCAACTTACGAGCGAAAATCCGGACTTACGAGAACACGTGTTTCTTGTTCCGACGTACGAATTTCCGGTTTACGAGCAACTCATAAGTACGGAACTCGCTCGTAAGTCGGGGACTACCTGTATTTAGGTTGTAAATTTAATAGTTGGTTTGGAACTGTGACATTTTTTAATGTATGAATAACATGGTGAAAAAATATGACTTTGAAAAAATGTTTTTTTCTTATTAAAGGCTAAATAAAGCAAAATATTGATGTTAATTTTTGACTTTGTAACTATACAAATAGAACCCCATAAAAAAGGGACATATTTTTAAAAGGCTTCTCTTCTTTGTATAAGTTTTAACTACTTGTTGAGTTGCAGCTTCTCATCAGGTTTAATTGTTGCCATATGTCTTGCTGTAGAGCTTATAGCTCAGTTCAACAACAACAAAAAAAGATTATTTCACTCACTTCATGTGGAAAATTCTAGTTTAGCCTGTTCAGTTTTTTTTTGTCTTTTTAGATAACATCTGTCATCTTTCTGTTGCCAACCTAAATCAGTTATCTTCAATTTAAAAGTAAATTTTGTTTAAAGATATTCTCAAATGACCTTTGACTTTCCCAAGAATTAGATGAAAAAATAATTAATTAATTAATTTAATTTAATTTAAAAAAAAAATCATAATGGTGTGAAGAGGATGGCTATAAGATGAAAAGGGAGGCCATCTATAAAAGGAAAAAAAAATAAGCCTCAAAATAAAAACCTATAAGTTAGCTTAGCATGTTTGAAAATGGGAAAAGTATGAAAAAAAAATGGCTCAGCTTTTAATAAACAAAGTAAATGTTCCCAAACTACAAATGTAAATTTCCATTCAAATAAAAAATAGCAAATGATAGCTATTTGAAAATTTTTCTTCTTTCAGCAGCTCCCTTCCTCAGGTGTCCAGGGTGGAGCAAATGATGGTGGAGTGGGTGTTTAACCTTTTCCACCCACATTTTGAAGTTATCGGTCCAGGGAGTGGAGCCGGCGACCATCCGATCTGATGTCCACCTCCTCTAACTTCTACGCCACCACTCCCCTTTAAATGATAGCTATTTTAACCAAACTTTGTAAATAACATTCTGTATTATCATGTAATATTGTAAGATCTAGTAAGGCGGCTAATGCTCAGGGAATGACTTGGCTATATCACATTCTCAACAGCTGCATATTTGAGTGGCGGCGCAGAGGTTAGAGAAGGGGGGGCAGTGATTGGAAGGTCACCAGTTCAACTCCCCGTACCAGCAACATCAAAATGTGGGTGAGAAAGGTGAAACACTCACATCAGCCGAAAGAAGAAGAAAAAAATCTGCATATATGACAAAATTAGACAGTTTTTTTTGCATTGGTTAAAAATGATTACCGGTAACAGCTGAGACATCTTGAATTAGTGTGATTAAAAAAGGTAATGACTTGCAGTTGTGCATCTAATAAATACTTTCTAAAAGTCTCATTAAAATCCCTCCAGTGGTTCAAAAGATTAAAGTCAACATTAATATTTAAGCCAAAGTTTTAAGAGTAGATCTTGTGTATCATGTGTTTGTGTTGTGAATTACTCCCACCTGTCATCAAATTAAATCATAACTCAATTTCTGTAAAACTGACAACATTACAATCATTTTTGTGCTTGAAAAGTTTGATCAGCTGTGCTGGCTTTCATAAACCTGTATGAGTCCAAAAGATAAATACTGTAGTTGATGTACATCCAGTGATTCTTCCATGAAAAGTTCATCAAAATTCATCCAGTGGCTTATAAGATATTTTGCTAACAGACAAACTCACAAAAACTTACAGGCAAAAATTTTATTTTCACTTTTTCATTGTGTGCAAAGCAAAGGTCGTGTTTTACTTGTACGATCCACATGTGAACAAATAACATGCACAGGTTATTTGTATCATGTCCATCATTACCTGAGGCTTGTCCTGGACATGGGGCTATGGGGCAGCAGCTTGCACGGTGACATCTCTTTCCATGACAAATTTTTCCAGAGTACATTCCCAGGGCAGGGTCTGGGTCTTCTCCGGGTCTCTTCCCAGTTGGATATGTCTGGAAAACCTTCCACCTGCGTCAGGCGACATTTTGGTACCTGAACCCCCTTACCTGGCTCCTCTCGATGTGGAGGAGCAGCAGTTCTACTCCGAGTTTCTCTTGGATGACTGAACTTCCCTATCGCAAAAGGAGAGCCCCTATGGTAATTATAAAATAATCATTTCGACAACCTGTATTATTTTGTACTCTTGTTCTTTTTAAAGAACAAGAGTACAAAATAATACAGGTTGTCAAAATGATTTGTTTGTGATCATAGGTGATGGCAGTAACGTGGACCGACCCACAAGAGCTTTGGCTTACAGCTCAGATCCTACTTCCACACAACAGACAGGCATAGAGTCCACCATACTGCAGAAGTTCAAGTTCAAGTTGTGCTTATTTGTCATATGCAAGGTTAACACACGGGGTTAACATCACAATGAAATGCTTAGGATGAGAAGAACTGATTTGACTCGCTAAAAAGATCAAATAACAAACCAACAAGAAAATACAAAGAAGCATGCAATAAGGGTACACAAAAGTACCAAAAAGGGAAAAAGTAATTAATTAAAATATTTACAATGTCCTAAAGAGAGATACTGAGTAACAACATGGAAGAATATACTGTAATGGTGCAGCTGGATGAATTTGAATGAGTAAGTATTTTGAGGTAGTAATAT
>JBBPBX010041170.1:9854-28992 GCA_038048925.1 Garcialebias charrua
CGAGTTTGGGACATAAGAACTGTTCGCAGCTCGATTCTGCCGTAGCTAGGGGGTGAAAATAGCGTCCCGTTCGTAGGTCCTTATTCCGTTCGTAGCTCGCGGAAATACCGCTAACGGACCGCCGCGCACACATTTAAGCATGTACAGTAGTGTACTGTAATGTTAAACATTGCTATTCACATTTACAGAATAAATAAAAATATAATTTCTTACTTTGAGATGGTCAAAGCCGACATCTTAGGTTGCCATGCGTTGTTGTTGTCGGGCCGAGCAGCGCGGCGGCCGGCGAGCGAACCACGGCAGCTGCTCGAGGCCTGTGTTAGCTTCTGCTAGCCAGGCCATGAGCTGGTGTTGGAGCGGCGGTGCGGCGCGATCGGCGATCAATCTGCAGCTGCTGCTCCAGCCTGAGACGTCCACAGAGCTCACAGAGCGATTCCAGATACAGGTACTGTAGTAATTTATCCATATGAGGCAATCCTGGAACACACACAGTCCTCACATGGGGCTGCCGGGAGGACCGCGGGAGTCCTAAAATGGCTGCCAGGCATTTCCTGTCGGACCGGAAGTTGCGCAATCATTAAAAAAAAGATAATTTCTTTAATTTTTATTAAAAAATATTATTTATAAAGCCTTTAAAACAACCACAGCTGCAACAAAGTGCTGTACACATGAAATTAATAACATTTAAACACACACACAAAAAAAAATATATATATATATATATTTATTTTTTTAAATATTTTATATTAAAATATTAAAATATGATACGTTCGTAGGTACGGGCGGCCGTAGGTCGATGGAATCGTAGGTAGGGGGTCACCTGTATATGTTTTTAGTTGTGCAGGATAAATATTTTATAGGTAATGATGAGTTATATTCTTTGTTTCAAAAAACGTTTTCTGATTTGTGACGTACTTCCGGTCCCCGGGCGCACGGCTCTTATCCGTTGACTCTCATTATCAGTTGCGCATGCGCATTCATTGCACATCATCGCAAAATAATGGAAAGTCGCTGGGCGCATATTTCACCGCCCTGGACACGTACAACGTGAGGCTGTACCCACGAGCTGCCGATACGTGTTTCCGGTGAAGTTGTTTTTTTTTCTCCTTCCCTCGGGGAACAGAGCTGCTCAGGTAAGGTTTAAATAATTGAAAAGCCCTTTATCTAATGCCTATTTGCCATTTCTGACTGATATGCCTCACAACTTTTAATTAGAAGTATGTTTCTTTGTGAAAATAAAAGCCAACCGTTATCAGACTATGTGAATATTATGGGTCTGGATGCTATGTGGACAATTTTAACGGCAGTCATTAATGCATGCCTTGTGGTGTGTTGGTGAGGTATATGGCCTCATCTCTCTCTCGTCCAGTAGGAGGAGCCAGCGAGGTGCTCCCCAGGTTTTACCAGGTGAAGAAGAAGAAGTGTTCGTGTGTGATTTCATTCATTCTGTTTCTGGTTTTGGTCTCAAAGGATTAAAGTCAACTGCTTGCAAATCAGTTTGTTTCTCCTTCTTCACACGCTATAGTGGTGACCTTGCGATGTGAAATATGTCAAGACCAAACGAGGATGTTGTTTCTTCGTCGGACCCCGCCGCCGCGACGTCTGCTCAGCTGTTGCAGCCGAACCCAGCCGACTTTGCTCCCGCAGCGAGTGTTAAGCTCCCGGAGTTCTGGCAGAGTGACCCGGTTTCGTGGTTCCAGCACATCGAGGCACTCTTTCGCCTCCGAGGCGTGAACGCAGATGAAACCAGGTACTTCTTGGTCGTGTCGGCTCTGGATATGCAGTCAACCCGCAAAGCCATGCCGCTGCTGCGCGACCCGCCACACGTGGGCAAATATGGCGCCCTCAAAGAGTTTCTGCTTCGAAGGTACACTTTGACTTCAACTGAGAGGGCTGATAAACTGCTTTCCCTGCCTGGTTTGGGTGACGGCACGGCTGTGAACATGATGGACAAAATGCTGTCGCTACTTGGTTCAGACGACGGGGGTTTCCTTTTCCCTCACATTTTCCTGCGCCAGCTTCCGTCACAAGTGAGGGCTACTTTGGCCAATTCCCCTTGTTTATCTACCGGTGATTACCGGGGTTTGGCGGAGGAGGCGGACCGGGTCCTGCTGGCTACCAGACGGTTTGCGGTGCAGAGTACCGTATTTTCCGTTGTATAGGTCGCACCGTTGTATAGGTCGCAGTGTCTAATATTTATCGATAAACTGGAAAAATCCATAAATAGGTTGCACCGGTGTATAGGTCGCACCGGTCGCACCTAGGTCGCACCTACATTTGTTAGCTGCCATTTTTGTAAGACTGTGTCTCACTTTAATTTTTGTCAATAAATTATTACAAATCAGCTTATTTCAAAATGTAAATACCACCAACATCATTAAAATTAAACTACAGACTCCTAAAAAAATGTTTGTTGGCTGCCTTTTTTGTAAGACTGTGTCTCACTTTAATTTTTGTTAATAAATGACAAATCAGTTGCAGCTGAAGGTGATCTGCTCAGAGTTGCAGTTGCTGTGGAAACCAGTGCAGGATAGCTGCAGCATCTGGAGCATCTGGAGGTGCAGCTGACTGTGAGCTGAAAGATGCAGCATCTGGAGGTGCAGCTGACTGTGAGCTGAAAGATGCAGCATCTGGAGGTGCAGCTGACTGTGAGCTGAAAGATGCAGCATCTGGAGGTGCAGCTGACTGTGAGCTGAAAGATGCAGCATCTGGAGGTGCAGCTGACTGTGAGCTGAAAGATGCAGCATCTGGAGGTGCAGCTGATTGGAATGCACTTTGACAGTTACCGCTACACCCAAATAAATCTGTAAATAAAGCAGAATACCGGTACAGGCCTCTTTAGCGATCATAGCGGCCAAAACTGGTACTGCACTTGCACTACCCCTTGGTGGCCGAAACTGGTACTGCACCATTTTATGCAACAGGGAAAAAGGGCCATAACTCAGCCAAAAATTGGTCTAAAAATATGAAAAACAATCCATGAATAGGTCGCACCGGTGTATAGGTCGCAGGCCTTGAAAAAAACATAAAAAGGTGCGACCTATACACCGAAAAATACGGTACACCAGTGGAGCCGGAGCAGACGGAGATGGAGGAGCCAGCGGCGGTTTCAGCTGTTGGCGCGCGAACTCGGCGGGGGAGCTTCCTTTGTTTCTACCACCGGAGGTTCGGCAACAAGGCTAAGCGCTGCATTCCACCATGCACATGGGTGTCGGGAAACGAGGAAGCCGGCGCTCAGTAGCAGCTGTGGGCGCTGGCGAGCGAGGTGAGCTGCTCTTCGTCACAGACTCCCTGTCAGGACGTCGTTTTCTGGTTGACTCTGGTTCCCAGAAGAGTTTGGTCCACCCTGTTGGACCTGAATTAGCAGGCCGAGGCAGTGGCCCACTGCTAACTGCTGCTAACGGTTCTCCCATTGGAACTTTTGGCACTAGACGGGCAACAGTTTCTTTCCATGGTCGTGAGTTTGAGTGGGATTTTGTTGTTGCCTCAGTGACTGTTCCTATTATCGGTGCAGATTTTTTATGTGCTCATGGACTGTTAGTAGATGTTGCTAACCGCAGACTTATTGACGCTGTAACTTTTGCAACTTTCCCATGTGTGTCTGGGGGGGCTGGGCCGCTAACTCATGCTAATGTTTTAGTTTCAGGAGATGTTTTTCAAGGTTTGTTGGCAGAATTCCCCTCTTTAACTACACCTGCTTTTTCCTCTTCAGAAACTAAACACGGGGTCGAGCATTTCATCCCTACCACGGGGCCGCCCGTTTTCGCACGTGCACGCCGCCTCGACGCTGTTAAACTGGCCATCGCTAAAGAGGAGTTTGGTACCATGGAGAGGTTGGGTATTGTTAGACGCTCTAACAGCCCGTGGGCCTCCCCCCTTCACATGGTACCAAAAGCAGACGGGTCGTGGCGCCCATGTGGCGATTTTCGCCGTTTAAATAACGTGACGACGCCTGATCGCTACCCCATTCTGCACATTCAGGACTTTTCTTTTCGGTTGTCTGGTGCTTCCATTTTTTCTAAGGTGGATCTGGTGCGCGGCTAGTGGGGAACAGAAGTGTGGAGCAGTTCAATTGAACTTTAGGTGGCATGATCCGTGCACTGTCCCCTGAAGAGAAAGCTGACTGGCCATGACATTTACAGACACTAGCCTTTATGTACAACTGTGCGGTTCATGAGACAACAGGTTATCCCCCCTTTTACTTCATGTTTGGCCGGGTCCCTCGCCTGCCTGTCGATGTCCTCTTTCATGCAGTCCTTGATGACTCTGCTGTGGGGAACTATGACAAGTATGTGGCGTGTCTTACCAACGACCTGAAGGAGGCAATGACGATTGCTCAGGACCATGATTCAAAAGAACAGAGAAGGCATGCTCAGTTGTACAACCGGAAAGTTAAAGGCACTAGCATTGCCGTCGGTGACAGAGTCAGAGAGTCTTTATTGTCATTTGCACCGCATGTGGTACATGTGATGAAAACGAGATTATGTACACGGGGTCCCAGTTACATCCAACAACAAATGCAAGAGAAAAACAGTAATAACATCTAGAATTAACTAAGAAAAACATCAACTAGTAATACACTAAGCTCTAATGTAGTGGAAAAACATCATTATAAACAGCAGCACGAACATGAGTCTGTATGAGCAGATGGTCACAGATGAACACAGCAACAAGAAAACAGATCAGCATCAGCATGATGTGATATTTTGCAGTGATCATTCTTATTATTTATTTATTCATGAGTCTAACAGCCTCAGGGTAGAAGCTGTTCCTCAGTCTAGTGGTTCTACATTTGATGCTCCTCAACCTCCGTCCTGAGGGGAGTGGGGCAAAGAGTGAGTGTGCTGGGTGAGTGAGGTCTTTCATGATGCAGGTGGCTCTTTTCCTGCATCTGGAGGTGTAAATGTCTGTGATGGTGGGGAGACTGACTCCAACAGACTTCTGTGCAGCCTTCACCACTCTCTGTAGAGCTTTCCTCTCTGCAACTGTGCAGCCTCCATGCCACACATTGATGCTGGAGCACAGGATGCTCTCCACTGCACACCTGTAGAAGGAGGTGAGAACTGGGCTGCTCAGACCAGCTCGTCTCAGCCGTCTGAGGAAGTAGAGTCTCTGATGACCTTTCTTGATCAGGCTGGTGGTGTTGTTGCTCCAGCTGAGGTTATCATTCAAGTGTACACCCAAGTATTTGTAGCTGGAGACCACCTCCACCGCAGATCCACCTATGTTCAGTGGGGCATGGGTGTGTTTGTTCCTTCTGAAGTCCACAATCATCTCCTTTGTCTTCTTCACATTCATGTGAAGATTATTCTCTTTGCACCAGCTCTCCAGGTGTTCCACCTCCTGTCTGTAGCTGGACTCATCATTGTTTGTGATGCATCCCACCACCGCTGTATCATCTGCAAACTTAACAATATGACAGCCTGGATGTGTGGCTGTACAATCATATGTGAGCAGAGTGAACAGAAGAGGGCTCAGCACACATCCTTGGGGAGAGCCAGTGCTGAGGGTTATGGTGGAGGAGGAGAAGTTGTGGATCTTCACGGACTGTGGTCTGTTTGTTAAGAAGTCTAGTACCCAGTTACAAATGGAGGGGCTTAGTCCAAGTGTGGATAGTTTGTCTATCAGAGTTTGGGGGATCATGGTGTTGAAGGCAGATGTGAAGTCCACAAAGAGCATGCGCACGTATGAGTCCTTCTGATCCAGGTGGGTGAGAGCAGTGTGGACCAAAGAGGAGATGGCGTCCTCTGTTGATCGGTTCTCGCGGTATGCATATTGATGAGGGTCCTCGTTGATGTTGACGGTTGTCTTGATGTGGGACATGACCAGTTTCTCAAAACATTTAGCGACTATCGGGGTGAGGGCCACCGGTCTATAGTCATTCAGACCAGTCACTGTGGAGCTCTTTGGAACTGGGATGATGGTGGCGGTCTTCAGGCAGGTGGGAACTGACTCCAGTGAAAGTGAGGTGGTGAAGATGTCAGCCAGCACCTCACAGAGCTGGTCCGCACATTCCTTCAGAACTTTCCCTGGGATGTTGTCTGGTCCGGTTGCTTTATGAGGGTTGATCCTTCTGAGACTGCCTCTCACTTCTGCTGCGGTCACTCTGAGATGCTCTTCATCTGGTGATGAGGTGAGTCTGGTGCTAGCTGGTCTGTTTGGATCTTCAAAACGTGCATAAAACTTATTGAGGGCATCAGGCAGAGATGGGTCCCTGGGGCATTGTTTGCTCTTGCCTTTGTAATCTGTTATGCATTTGATGCCCTTCCACATGCTCCGTGGGTCTTGTGAGGTGAACTGTCCCTCGATCCTCTGTGCATACGTGGCCTTGGCCTTCTTAATGCCATCAACCAGTTCTTTCCTGGTCTTTCTCAGCTCCTCAGTATCTCCGGACTTGAATGCAGTGTCCCTGGCTGCTAGCAGGGTGCAGACTTCTTTATTTAACCAGGTTTTTTGTTGGGGTAACATTTAACATTTTTTATGGATACATTTTCAGAGCATGTGCTAATGTAACCCAGAACTAAGGAAGCATAAAGTTCCAGATCCACTGAGCTCCCATTCGTAGCTGCCTCCCTGAAGACAGACCAGTTTGTATTCTCAAAACAGTCTCTCAGCATGGAGGTACTATCTTGAAGCCAAACTCTTATCTCTCTTTGTTCCGGCTTGGAGCGTCTCAGCGGGGGAAGCTGTGTTGGGACCAAGATCAAAGAACAGTGATCGGAAGCCCCGAGCGGTGGGCGTGGCTTTGCCGTGTACGCCCTTTTCACATTTGTGTAGACTTGGTCAAGCGTTTTATTTCCTCTTGTTGCTGTGAAAACGTGCTGATTGAAGGCTGGGAGGGAGACCTGTAACTCAACGTGATTGAAGTCACCAGAAACAATGAAGAGCCCCTCAGGATATTTACACTGCAGCAAGGTGAGTAAGTCATGAATTTCTCCCTGGGCGTCATTAGCATTAGCATCAGGGGCTATGTAAATAACAGTGATTAGGATCACTGAAAAGTCACTCACGGGGCATGAGGACAGAGTGCTCTTAGTTAACAGAAAAGAGAGGGGTAAGAGGAAGCTTGCTGACCGGTGGGAATCGACCATCTACTGTGACAGATATTAATCCAACGACACATACGTACAAGATTTGTGACATAGCCACAGGACAGAAAAAGGTGGTTCATAGGAACATGCTGATGCAGGTCAGTTTCCTCCCAGTGGATCCCTCATATGAAGTATCTGATTCTGCTTGCTTTCTCACCCTCTGCTAATGTGTCCTTAGTCCCGGAAGCGGATGGCTTTGGGGGAGATGAGGAAATGTTGCATGAGAGCGACAACAGAACCTTGAATGAGACAAGTGCTAGCTTTGATTGTGGCAGTGTTGGGGACTTACCTTGAGTTCTGGAAGGGGTTGTGAACCCTTTGCCTGATCCGGAGCCTGTGGATTCTGAGTGGAGAACCATTGAATGGATAACACAGACATCTGAGCCAAATTCATTAGTGGGGGATGTAGCTGACTTACAGAGCATGACCTCCGGTCCCACACACTGTTCAGTTTCGCTCGTGGGCAACATGACAAGTCTATCTGTGGGAGGTGACTCTGCCATTATGACCGTTGTGAATGTCCCGGTGGACGTGAGGGGCCCAGATTCCAGCCTTAGTATTGTGGGCCATACAGATGGTGCTTCTGCTATTCTGCATACTGTTGACCAGACCTCAACTGTACACTATAGCCGTTTTCGCATTGCACGGCCCTCCCCAGTCTGGCTCGTCCCTGGTTGGCCCAGAGCCAGCCCTGGCCCGTCCCCGTTCATTACGCATTATGTGGAGAGCAAGCCTTGAAGTGGGTGGGGTGTTCACTTGACGTGGGTGGAGTGTTCTTGTGTACGCGCTTAAAGTGTTTTAAGAGAGGACACGCCGCTAAAAAATATTTGTTAGCTGAATATATATATTAGTGTTTCTGAGTTAAATTTTTGTTAATGACTGATTACAAATCAGCTTATGTTAGAACGTAAATAACACGAAGCGCGCACCCATAGCGAATCTCACCTGGGTCAAGTTATTTTACGTTTGTCTTTTATTGGGGAAAATAAAAAGAAAGAGTTTGTGTTATGCCTGTGGTTAACACAAACTCCTTTTTATTTTCTCCAATAAAAGACAAACGTAAAATAACTTGACCCAGGTGAGATTCGAACTTGTAGCCTACGGGTCAAGATAAAATGTAGGGCGTAAAGCCAAGAGCTTTTCCTCTCAGCCACGGCAGCTTACTGGGTTTTTTTTGGAGTCCACCTTTACTATGAAGGATTCGCCCCTCGTAAAATTCTGGCACGCGCAGGATTTAGAGATTATCAGTTATATTTTAAAACCCTGACTACGCGCAAGAGTTAGAGAATATTAGTTATATTTTAAGGCGGAAATGCTCTGTAGGCTATGGGTGCGCGCTTCGTGTTATTTACGTCCTAACATAAGCTGATTTGTAATCAGTCATTAACAAAAATTTAACTCAGAAACACTAATTCAGCTAACAATTTTTTTAGGGGTTTCTGTAGTTAAATTTTAATGAAATTCTGCTCGCGCTGAGGTTGTTGTTAGAACGAGTCCCGTCCCTGTTGCAAACAACGAGTCAGATGATGAGCAGTACATGACGTCAAACTGGGCCCGGGAGCCCGGCCCGATAGAACCACGGTCGAGCGGGTTCCAAAACGAGGGCGGACCCTGGGCGGAAAAGGCAAATGCGAACATGACGAACCCGGGTTAGAAGGCGGGGCGGGGTGGGCCCTTGAGGGCCGTGCAGTGCGAAAACGGCTTATGATGACTATACTGCATAGACAGAAGTTAGGTTTAAATTCGGTCGCCTAGTCAAACTGGTGAACAGGCTCATACAGATATGTCCAGGCAGGATGTTGTTCAGAACTAGTTCGATGTTAAAGCTATTTGTGAATCAAACCTTTACTGACTGATTTCTTCACTGACTAGCCTATAATCTTTTGGATCTGACGTTTTTGTCTGGACATGATATTCTCATTTTGTATTGTTTATTGAGCCTGTCCTACACTGTGTGTTGGGGTCTTGTGGAGTGTACAAGGCAACCTGTAGGCAGTTGATGGATTGGGGGATAAGCGCTACCCTCATACCACTTCATCCTTATGGGATACATTAGTTGTCTGTGTTCTTAAAGGACAACACCCACCATGTTTTCAAATTGCATCCCCATTAATATTAGTTTATTTAAAATTAAATCAGGAGCGTTTATTTATATTGTAGAGAAATAAAGCTAAATGTGTTATTTCATGATTTATAGCAGATTTTAGCATGCAGCTCCGGGAAAATCTGCCCCTCTCCATATATGGGCATTGTCATCACTGAAGTTTCCGCCTTGGAGTTATAGGCGGAGTTATAACAAGCATGCATCAACTTCTGACCAGAGAATACAACTAATAAAAACAATGTGTGGGACAAACGTCAGACTTTTACAAGTAGTCGTGTTGTGTCATTTTAATATTTCCTCAGTAATAATTGTACAACTGTCTGCTGATCAGCACAGCACCTCCGATGCTCAGAGGAAAAAAAAAAGCGAAACATATTTAATATTCCCTTGTTAATAAATCTGCATGTTGATTAATCCCGCGGTCACTCATTGATGTCATATTCTGAGCGTGCACCCACTTTTTATTCTCTCCCCGTGACCTGACAGCCAGGTCGGGGAGTACAGAATTAAAAAGGCAGCCACAGAGGAGCTCTGAGCGTGCGTGCTCCCCGCAAGGCTACGGAGCTGAGCCCTGATGAAACGCGGAGCCGGGAGAAGACACGCGACTGGCTCCTCTCATGGGCAGAGTGAGAGCAGCAACAGTTTTAACCGCAGCGTGAAGGAACTTCAAAGGTGACCAGCAGAACACAGCCGGGAGAAGACGCGGCTGGCTCCAATGCAGCGGGCAGAGGAGTAACCCCCAATTTACACTACATGCGTTCCGGCTCCGGTCCGACCTCCGCAGCAAATACGCACCCATTATAATCAATGAGAGCGTTTACACTGGCTCCGCACGGCGGCGGCGAGCGGACGGCAGTCCGTCAAAATTAGAAACCAATCCTATTTCTGCCGGACGCCGGAGCTGTGCCGGAGTCAACTTTTAAAGATTACGTCGCACCAACAGGAAAAGGAACGAGCACAACATCCGTATTTACAAAATAAAATCACCACGGGCGGACTAATCCTAGCTCTATACGGATTTATTTGTACAAAAATGCTGTCAAACTATCATTTATGACTACGCCTACAAACGCAATACAAGAAATAAAAAATTAAAAAAGTATTTTATTCTGAAATGTAATAGATCACGTCCTGTCGCTCAAACCATGTCCTGTCGCTCATATCTCAATGCAAAAAACAATCAAACAGCGAGGCAGTCTCTACTGTTGTTCTCCTTCTTCCACCGAATGAATTGTTTTGTTCTGACTTCCTTATTTATCACTTGATTTATCGCGCGATCTCGCAATTCCCGCGCATGCATCTTGGAGCGGCGCATCCAGGCGGACCGGAGCGGAGGTAGTGTAAACTGGACTTGAAACGCTCAGCTGCGACCTGCGGAGCGGAGCCGGAACACATGTAGTGTAAATTGGGGGTGAGTGAGAGCAACGTTTTAACCGCAGCGGTGTTCTAATAAATAAATAAATAAAAACAGAGCGCTGGTCCAGCTGTACACACAACTGCACCAGGAAATATTTAGAGATCACGCATCCACGTAGGACACGATCAACTGCAGTTCTCTCATAAACCTCCATGGCGAACTCACTCCTGCCTTTTTAGGGGGAGACTTCAATGAGGTGATTTCACACTTCGGCAATCTTCGGCCGGGTTTCCGGATTCATCCGGGACTCGTTTTTTTTTTTTTAACGCTCGCCTGGTCCAATTGCAAAAATGAAAATAGACATCATATTCTACTACAGTAATTGTCCAATATGGTGAATTGTTACTGTCATGGTGGGTGTTGTCCTTTAATGTCGACCCCAGGTGATCTGTGATTTGTGTTATTTCTGGTGATGTATGCTGTGCAGTTGATGCTCATATTTGATAAAATTCAATGGGGGTGAGTGTAATAGAGTTACAAATGTGCTTTTATTAAATATTTCTAATTCATTTTATATTGAGAATTTGTGAATTTTATCTTATTCAGTTATTTTTATTTGTTGATTTTGCCTGCGGGGGTCGCCTTTCTGCACTCTGCCTCGTTTGTGTCTCCTATGCTTCCGTAGCTCTGTTCAGCTCTCAAAGCTTCTCCGCCTCCCCTTTTTCCCTCACAGCGTTGTTCTGCGCTGCTGTGGGTAAGTCAGAGGAAAAATTGCTGCTGCGATATATGTTCGTTTTTTGTACGGATGCTGTTGTTTATGTCGAGGTTCTTACCACGTGTTGTTTGTTTGTATTTTTTTTCCCCAGGTTCGGGCATGTAAATATAGTTAAGTGGTCAGGTTGGACTTGGACAAAACAGCCAAGCCAGATTGGGTTGTTTTTTTTAGGTCCAAATACAATATGTTCTACAGGTGTGCAGTGGAGAGCATCTTGTGCTCCAGCATCAACATGTGTCATGGAGGCCGCACAGCTGGCAAACAACAACAGCTTTTGTTTAATACTTTCCAGTTCCATTATGTAGCTTGCTGTGGGTCAATTGCAAATCCTCAGATGTGTGATAAGAACAAAGGGTGGGCGGGGCCACATGTGCAATTAAAATCGCATCAAAAGCCCGAGCCCGATCCACCTTTCAAGCACATAATTTTGCCCCGCCCCAGCCCGAATGTCAGGGGCCATCCATCCATCCATCCATCCATCCATCCATCCATCTTCTTCCGCTTATCCGGGGTCGGGTCGCGGGGGTAGCAGCCTAAGTAGGGAGGCCCAGACTTCCCTCTCCCCAGCCACTTGGAGCAGTTCCTCCAGGGGAATCCCAAGGCAAGGAATGTCAGGGGCACGAGCCAGAAATCGCAACTCTACTGTATAAGGAGGTGAGTCGTCCCACTTGCCCTACTTGAGAAAGATGTGCTTTCTTGAATTTGATGTGCTGGTGGTGTTGTTGCCCCAGCTGAGCTTGTCTTTCAGGTGCACACCCAAGTAATTGTAACTGGAGACCACTTTCACCACAGATCCTCCTATGTTCAGTGGGGGATAGGTGTGTTATTTTCCTTCTGAAATCCACTATTGTCTCCTTTGTATTTGTCACATTGATAGTAAATGGAGCTTATTTATATAGCCCTTTCCAGCCACCTATGAGGGGCCCCAAAGTGCTTTACAATACCAACCATCCACCCATTCATACACCGGTAGCGGCAGACTGCCATGCAAGGCACCATCCAGTCCTACCGGGAGCAACTCGGGGTTAAGTGTCTTGCCCAGGGACACAATGACGCATGGTGTGGGGAACCGGGATTCGAACCTCCAACCTTCCGATCAGGGGACGACTGCCATTACCACTACGCCACGGCCACCCGTGATGTGGAAGTTAACCTTGTTAATCTTGTTCTTCCTGCACCAGCTCTCCAGGTGTTCCACCTCCTGCTTGTAGCTGGACTCATCATTGCTTGTGATGCATCCAACCACCGCTGGATTGTCTGCTAACTTTACCATATGACAGCCTGGATGGGTAGGTGCACAGTCACATGTGAGCAGTATGAGGAAGGGACTCAATACATAGCCCTGATGTTTATGTTTATGTTTATTAAATTTGTTCATTGTTTTACAAAAGTAACAATACAAGACAATCTCATAAATGATAGTGTACAAAATGTAAAAAAATGAAAGGTAGCAGAAAGAAGAATAAATCTTATTATATCTGCCCCTTACTTCCAACAATCAGATTAAACAACGATAATCAACCATGTAAACAAAAATAATCTTCAACCAACTTTTTTCAACAATCAAATTAAACAATAATAATCTTCAATCTTGATGGGAGCCAGTGCTGACAGTTATGGTGAAGTTGTGGATCTTCATAGACTGTGGTCTGTTGGTTAAGAAGTCCAAGACCCAGTTGCATAGGGAGGGGCTAAGTCCTAATGTGAGTAGTTTGTCCATCAGGGTCTGGGGAATCATGGTATTGTAGGCAGATGTAAAGTCCACAAACAGCATATGGATGTAGGAGTCCTGCTGCTCTAGGTGGGTGAGAGGAGTGTGGACCTGAGAGATTGCATGATTGAGATGGTGAAAAATTAAGATTCAACGCAATTTGCTGGCTTCCTTAGATACTTTGTATGTACGTGAACGTTTTTGTTCAGTGCCCTGAGACGTCTGTTGTGATTTGACGCTGAGTAAATGCTGTAAACTGAATTGAACTGGAAAGTTTCTGTTCTGTGAAGTTTCTGGTATGGAAGCTCCAAAAATAGTACCATGGATCAATGAGGTACAGACTTCAGACCTTCCTAACTTTATTCGTTGGTGTTAGGATTCAGCGTGAGCTGGACAATGCCACAAGAAATTAACATTTACAGAGATTTTGGAAATTATGGCGCAGCATGGCTACACATGGGATTAATGACCACCATGGACAGTGGCTTGAACACAATGACCTGCCCTCCCACAGAACAAGGAAACAAGCTACAGTGGCAGATCACCTACCTAGATCTGATGTTGTAGTTTCAAGCACTTCAGTATCCATGTGTGGCACCGTGTTGTGTCCTGCAATTGCATAAGACTGACAGCAGGGGGACCTCTGAGTAGGGATAGAACAGGATGTGTAGAAGAGAGAAGAAGAAGTGGAGAAGAGTTAAATAAAGCATGGTGTTCGGAACTGAGCTACGTCTGAAGTGGTCTGATTCTACTCTTACATATTAGCAACACCACAACATTGGCGACGAGGATGGCTCTTTCTGTGCCTTTGCCTGCTCCATTCATGTTGTGCCCAGGTGAACCGGCGATACCGTTTCCAACATGGCTAAAGATGTTCGACAACTACATGCTAGTAATAGCCGCATCAGGAGACGACTGGCCTGACGCTAGAAAGCGCGCGGTTCTACTCCATGCGTTGGGTACAGAAGGCCAAAGACTTTTCTACAGCCTGCCGAATACTGGGGCCACGTTTGCTACTGCTATTACTGCCCTTAAAGAACATTTCGTACCGAAGGTGAACGTCATTGCTGAACGTCACAAGTTTCGACAACGTGCACAGAGGCCTGATGAAAAGGTAAAACAATTCTTAGCTTCTCTGCGTGAGTTAGCTGCCACATGTGACTTTGGAAACATGGAGGAACAAATGCTACGTGATCAACTGATAGAGCGTGTTGCTAATACTTGCATTAGACAGATTGTTACTCGAACCAGAGCTAACTCTCGCTAAAGCTACCACGTTGGCGCTACAAATTGAGAGTGGATTAAGAGATGCTAACGTACTTTCTGATGCTAGCGCTGCTAGCATTTCTGTTCCCGTGAGGGCCATACTTTCTGATGCTAACGCTGCTAACGCTTCAGCTCCCGTGAGGGCCGTACAAAAGCAGCCAAAGGCAAGCCACCGCTGGGACGCGAGGAGGACGCCGCGGGACCATGCTACTTCCACGACTCAAGTTGCTACCACTACACGCCGTTCCTGCTTCCGCTGTGGATCCTTCGACCATCTTGCTAACAACCCTTCATGCCTTGCTGCTAAAACGACATGCAACAAGTGTGGTAAAGTGGGACATTTTTCACGTGTTTGCCGTTCGACTCAAAAGGAGGTACGTGAAGTCGTCGTTAATGAAGCCACGATTCTTTACATGAACAATGCAGTGCAAGACAAGATCCTTTGCACAGTTCAAGTGACTGTTAATGGACGAGGTACAGATGTTGAGCTGATTGTGGATACAGGCTCATCAGTGTCCATTATACCACAAGAGATCTACCACACCTACTTTTATGACTGTGTACTAACCAAACCTACATTTGCTCTCGTTACCTATGCAAAAGAGAAAATTACTGTGAAAGGGTGCTTAAAAGCTACTATTTCTCATGATGGTAATTCTACTGAAGGTACTATTATTGTTGTTCAGTCAGGTGTTACCCTGCTGGGGTTAGATTTATTCCAGGCATTACAAATGAAGCTTGAGGGACGACAAATTGTTAATGCTACTGCTACTTCTCCTACCTCTATGGTTCAACCAGCTGTAACAAAAACTGTTTCAGAGCATTCTCCAGGAATGTCAGTTCGGGAAGTTGGTTATGCTAAAAACTTTATACATAAAGTACAGTACAGATGTTGCCAAATGCTGTTCCAGTGCAACAAAAACTCAGGAGACTTCCATTTTCAGTACGACAAGCTGTGTCAGAAGAGATCAAGGATCTCCAGGAGAAGGGTATCATTGAACGTGTTGATGCTTCTCCATGGGTTTCTCCCATAGTTGTGACACAAAGAAGAGATGGAGGAAAGTCTCGCATATGTGTGGATTTGCGAGAGCCTTACAAAGCGATCGTTGCTGATTGTCATCCATTACCGCACATAGATGAACTGTTCTCAAACCTCCGAGGGGCTACTGTTTTTTCTACGATTGACTTAGTGTCTGCATATCACCAAATGCCTTTGCATCCTGAAAGTCATGATATTACTGCATTCATCACTCATGATGAACTTTTTCGTTTCTGCAGAGTTCCTTTTGGGTTAGCTTCTACCCCATCAGCGTTTCAGAAAAATGTCAATCATTCTTGCAGGCTTACCAGGTGTACAAGCATACCTGGATGACATCATCTGCTTTGGTGCCACACAAGAAGACCATGATAAACATTTACGGAGAGTACTTCAAGCTCTAACTGACGTCGGACTTACATTAAAGTTGCAGTATGTAGCTTTTTTTATAAACATATTTCTTCTCTCAGTCACTTTTTTTTGACAGAGTGATGTTAAACAGGTAATCTTTGAGAAATACTATATTCCTCTGGCGTCACCCGGTGGTTAAAATAGCATTTATAAAAACCAGAGCGGGCCGTGTTTGACCAGCCAATAAAAACAGAGTTATTTTCATGAACGAGCTTCCCCCGCCCTCCCCCCGCCTCTCCCAGCTGCAGCGCGCAGCAGCCGGGCACGCTCCCGTCTCAAACAGTAGCTGTTTCAAGATGGCGGAGGTGGCGAGAGCTTCGAGTGCTCAGGATTGCCAAGCGATGCAGAGTTAGCAACTTTCCTGCTTGAAAAGTAAGTGTCTTTGCTTGAATCATGTGATAGCGCAAATGCCATGTTATTATCTACAACAGGCTAAAACCGTTTTCCGGCCTACAGCTGACGTGATGCTAATGGCAGCAGCTAACTCATTCAACCTCAGTATTGTTTCGATACGTACATTTAGTTATCCTAACTTATTGTATTGTGGATCAGCAAGCAGATATGATGAAAGTACTGTAACTGCGCTGTCTGTGTAAGAGAGGCATGATCACAACAACTAGCAATTAGCATATTGTCTGCAGATCATTTGGTGTTCATAATCGAAAAGTCTGTTAGTTCTCCTACACAATAAATGTTGTTGATGCATACATCTCAACCTCTTTGGACGTTTACCTGTATAAAGGGCCTCAAAAATCATTAATTTTTGGAATAAAATCTGTAAAACTTGCGGTGGGGTGGACGAGTTTGTCTGCTGCGGACATGAGCAGGATGAAAGGAGAGCGTAAAAAGTTCAAATTTTACTTCTAGAAGCAGAACAGGATGGAAGATGGCTGTTTGATGCTATTTTTTAAATCATCCTAAATGCTTTGATATGTTAGATAAATTTGTCATTCATTCATTCATTCATTCAAGTTTATTTGAACAAGGACAGCACAATAAACAATGTTACATGTTAAAAACGAAGCAACCGTTGTTTTGTACACAGGATTTCTAGCCATATGGCTAATTTGCAAACCCAGTCCTTGGTTGGACTTTTATATAAAAACAGCTAAAATAAAATTAAAATTTAATTAAGATTAAACAGTTCCCTATATAAAAACATCTAAAATAAAATAAAAAATTAATGAAGTTTAAATGGCTTAAACAGTTCCCTCACACACACACAGCTGCTCCTCTGTCCCTATAGGATTCAGTGTTCACAGATTTGGTTTTGTTTCAACCATTTTTTCACCTGTGAATTAAAACCTCTAAGATCAGTCAATGTTTTTATTGCTGATGGTAAACTATTCCAGATATGGGGACCTTTAAATGAGAAGGAGCATTGACCAAATGATGTTTTGTATTTTGTAGGTTTACAGTCTCCATCAACTGCACCTCTTGTTGCAACTCCTGAGCTGCTGACTTTTAAAATCATTCTGCTCACCAGTTCAGGGACAAGACCATTAATACATTTAAAAGTTAATTTTAAACAAGAAAATTTTAAAAAATTGTCAAAGCTTAATAGGTTATATTTATAAAGTATTTTACAGTGGTGCCACTTCAATGGTTTTTGGTCTAGAACTTTCAGTGCTTGTGAGTACAACATCCTCATAGGTTTTAAAGTCGACTGAGTTGCTTGGCTCCAGACAGTGACACAGTATGAGAAATGAGACATAATCATGGCATGAAGGTACAACTGAGCAGATTTTCCACATAAACAAGATCTTATAAGACGAAAACAATTTATATTTGTCTTAATGGTTTTAAACATTTTCCTAATGTGAGCCTCAAAGTTAAGGTGGGAATCTAAAATGACACCCAGATATTTAAACTCTTCCACTTTTTGGATTTCCTTTTGATCAATCACAACTGAAAAGTTACAGACTTTACGCCGGATAGTGAAACACATTGAGACTGTTTTGTTGCAGTTCAGAGTCAAACAGTGATTCTTAAACCACTGAGACACTCCCTCCATCTCCCTGTTCAGTAACTCTGAAAACTCTAATTGTGTGATAAATGTGTTGAAAAGAATATCTGATTATTGTTTGAACTACATTATATGTTTTTATGCAGAGATGATGACTTTGGGGAAGGTCTGAGAAGTGAATTTGGGGAGACTCCCATTCAGGTTTTGGAAACAAGGTAAGTAAGGGGAAACCATATTTATGTCAAGATTATTTTATGGTTTGCACTGCAACTAATATAACTGTGATCATAATATTATTACACAATTTTAAAATGTAGATGGTAAGGTTGTATGTCTAATATTGTTTATGAAATGTATTTCCACCAGATATTACGGTAGGCAGAAACAAAAACCAAAGTTTAATAGTTGTTTTTATATAATCCATCCATCCATCCATCCATTTTCTTCCTCTTATCCGGGGTCGGGTCGCGGGGGTAGCAGCCTAAGTAGGGAGGCCCAGTCTTCCCTCTCCCCAGCCACTTGGAGCAGCTCCTCTGGGGGAATCCCAAGGCGTTCCCTGGCCAGCCGAGAAACATAGTCCCTCCAGCGCGTCCTGGGTCTTCCTCTGGGTCTCCTCCCGGTGGGACATGCCCGGAACACCTCACCAGGGAGGCGTCCAGGAGGCATCCTAACCAGATGCCCGAGCCACCTCAACTGGCTCCTCTCGATGTGGAGAAGCAGCGGCTCTACTCCGAGTCCCTCCCGGATGACTGAGCTTCTCACCCTATCTCTAAGGGAGAGTCCAGCCACCCTGCGGAGAAAACTCATTTCAGCCGCTTGTATCCGAGATCTTGTTCTTTCGGTCATAACCCAAAGCTCATGACCATAGATGAGGGTGGGAACGTAGATCGATCGGTAAATTGAGAGCTTTGCCTTTTGACTCAGCTCTCTCTTCACCACGACAGACCGGTACAGCGCCCGCTTCACTGCGGATGCTGCACCTATCCGCCTATCGATCTCACGCTCCAGTTTTTATATAATGTATTTCTTTATTGTTATGGCTTTTCTGTGCTGCAATTTTAGTGGACATAAAATTAGAATAATACAGATGCACAATATTGACAATAAATATCTTTGAAGCTTATTTTTTTATTATTTTATTTTTCTAACCGCGTCACAGAAAATGTACAACTTTATAAATTTAAGAATTTTTAAAAAGATGACTTAATTAAAATTCTGTGTTCATGTATAACATACACTTGCACTGAACGTACGTATTTTAGTGCGTGTTAAAAATATGATTTTGTCTATACTTTCGAGTTAGTCTCATTAACTTTTATTGAGAGAATTTATTGTACTGGTTCCCAAGTACATGTTTCTTTATTTCATGATCAAACTTGATTATTGTTGCTTTAATAAAATATGTAATGTGTTTCCTCAGT
>JBBPBX010041171.1:5371-18392 GCA_038048925.1 Garcialebias charrua
CTTCCCCACTTGAGTGTCTTGCACCAAAAACATTAAGGTTTACTTGCATTCACAGTTCTACTCCAGTCCAGAAAAACACTCATCTTAAAAACTTTAAACAATCACTATTCACTATTTTAAAATCATAAATTGTAGTGTATTTTGAGACTCTGAATCCGTCTTTTGTTCTCGTCATTGAGTAAAGTCCATTCTTACAACAGCAACTTGGACACATTTGTTTCTTCCATGTTTGTAGAGCTGAAAATAGTTTACTATCCGTGCACATCATGTGATTGGATACCATGTGCAAACATCACTGGAGAAAGGCAGAGGACACGTGGCACTACACAGACTCCAACAACACATCGTGCATGCTGCTGCTAGAACATGACAACGTCAACACAGTTGTATTTTTATTCAGTACAGATGTGAAGAACTCAGGAGTACACCACAGAACCACAGCTCTAACAAGATGAATAATAAAGACAAGTAAATGCAGCACTTCAACACGTAACTGCACCACAGCACCGTGCAGACACCTCACAATGCTAACTCTACTGTTGTTCTGCATTTTGTTTTTGTACTACTAGTGCTTATTCTCAGTTTTAATGTAATTCTTAGTTCATAGAACCATTCAGAACCGATCAACAGAGGATGCCATCTCCTCTGTGGTCCACACTGCTCACCCACCTGGATCAGAAAGACTCATACGTCGTATGCTCTTTGTGGACTTCACATCTGCCTTCAACACCATGATCCCCCAAACCCTGATGGACAAACTATTCACACTGGGACTAAGCCCCTCCATTTGTAACTGGGTACTAGACTTCTTAACAAACAGACCACAGTCAGTGAGGATCCACAACTTCTCCTCCTCCACCATAACCCTCAGCACTGGCTCTCCTCAAGGATGTGTGTTGAGCCCTCTTCTGTTCACTCTGCTCACATATGATTGTGCAGCCACCCATCCAGGCTGTCATATTGTAAAGTTTGCAGATGATACAGCGGTGGTGGGATGCATCACAAACAATGATGAGTCCAGCTACAGGCAGGAGGTGGAACACCTGGAGAGCTGGTGCAAAGAGAATAACCTTCACATCAATGTGAAGAAGACAAAGGAGATGGTTGTGGACTTCAGAAGGAACAAACATACCCACACCCCACTGAACATAGGGGGTTCTGCCGTGGAAGTGGTCTCCAGCTACAAATACTTGGGTGTACACATGAACAACAGCCTCAGCTGGAGCAACAACACCACCAGCCTGATCAAGAAAGGTCATCAGAGACTCTACTTCCTCAGACGGCTGAGACGAGCTGGTCTGGGAAGCTCAGTCCTCACCTCCTTCTACAGGTGTGCAGTGGAGAGCATCCTGTGCTCCAGCATCAATGTGTGGCATGGAGGCTGCACAGCTGCAGAAAGAAAAGCTCTACAGAGAGTGGTGAAGGCTGCACAGAGGTCTGTTGGAGTCAGTCTCCCCACCATCACAGACATCTACACCTCCAGATGCAGGAAAAAAGCCACCTGCAGCATGAAGGACCACACTCACCCAGAATACACACATTTTGTCCTGCTCCCCTCAGGAAGGTGATTGAGGAGCATTAAGTGTAGAACCACTAGACTGAGGAACAGCTTCTACCCTGAGGCTGTTAGACTCACGAATAAATAACCAGAATAATCAAAGTAGTTCAAAGTAATGTTTTTATGCTACTACACTGTAAGATATACTTAGTTCACCTTACTTAAAAAAAGTACGCAAACTCGTTGCCTCAAAAAAATTAAGCAAAGTAGTCTTAAGATTAGTGAGTAAGAAAAGCTAATCTTTTTTAAGTTTGCAGTACTAAATCAAGTAGTACAACTAATACAAAAAAAATAAGTTCAGATAACTCATTAGCCATGCTTAGTGTTAACTTATTTTTTTTAATTTGTGTGGACTGATGTAAATTTAACCCCACTTAGAATTACTAAATACCTACAACTTACTACCAAATCATTTTGTACATCAACAACTGGCTAAATTAACTGGGAAATATCAAACAAAAAACTAATTTAAACTGGTAAAACCACAGTAAAATTTTGTATGTAAAATAAAGGATATTTTGTGTATTTTGTTCATCGCTAATAATAATCAAATTAAATGGTAAGTTACTTTTTAAACCCGCTAACTGACTACCAGTACTACTACTGTCATTACAAAACATGCAAAATGTAACATCATGGAATGAGAGGTACATATCACTTTCGAAAAATTTATTGTCACCATTTTTAAACAATTCAGCAACTCTGACTTAATCCACAATCAAAAACTGAAGATTAGCCTCTTTTAGTCAAGACAGTTTTCAATTAACAAAATGTACCAAATGCCAGGCAAAAAGCTTAAAATAAATTAAATGTAAATGTTTACATTTTTAGCAGTTGTCTTAATACAGTACTTTAAACAAAAAATGTGGAAATGTGGAAGTTTAGGCAAAAATGTGCAATACGTCAACCGTCCACAAAGCAACAACTTGTAGTACCGGTACCTTTTCTCCAACAGAACAGTCCAAAAACTTGCGGTTTTTCAATGAACAGTCCACAGAGCAGAAACTTCAAATATTTTTTTCCTGCTAAAAGTCCACAAAACAAAAACTTGCAGTGCTTCTTCAATGAACAGTCCACAGAGCAGAAACTTCAAATATTTTTTTCCTGCTAACAGTCCACAAAACAAAAACTTGCAGTGCTTCTTCAATGAACAGTCCACAGAGCAGAAACTTCAAATATTTTTTTCCTGCTAAAAGTCCACAAAACAAAAACTTGCAGTGCTTCTTCAATGAACAGTCCACAGAGCAGAAACGTCAAATATTTTTTTCCTGCTAATAGTCCAAAAAGCAAAAACTTGCAGTACCTCTTCATTGAACAAGTTAGAGTCCACAGAGAGAGTCCTTATTTAGGTGTCACACCACTCGTGATCGGTGAGTTCCTGTATCAGGGTGAGGACTCGGGGGTTCAGGTTGAGACGACGCTTTGAGTGTTTGTTCTCCACTTTGGTTCCCTTTTCTGGATTTATCCGAAAAAAAAACACCTGTTAAAAGAAAAGACGACCATTATAATTATTTTGAAGTTTCAGTAAAGTAAAATACATATTTAAAAAAGCTAAGTCTGGTCCTCTGGACATTCAAAAAACAAAACAAAACAAAAAAGTAGAAATGTTTCGTCTTTCGTCTGAAAGACTTCCTCAGTCTGAGCTGCTGTATTCAGCTTAGTCTTATAAATAGCACCCTCTCAGTGGATCAACCAGTTTTCTGATGACAAACAAAACCAGCTGCTCCCATGATCAAGGAGGACCATCAGCCTAACGATGGATCGTTAGTACCCTGATGGTTGTTTGCTATTCACAGAGGGCTGAGTGATACTAGCAATAACAGCATTGTAGGAGGGGGACAGTTGAACCAGGAGGCCTCAACCCCTTTTTAATGATGGACGGTTTCTTTTCACAAAGATGGCCTCCTTTACTCCTCTCTAAAACCATCGTTCCTATGAACGAGGCCATCTACATACATACTACATACATACATACGTATGTAAATGTATGTATATAATATACATGTATGTATATGCATATTTGTGTATATATATGTATATATATGTATATGTATATATATATATATATGTATTTATATGTATATGTATTTGTATGTATATATGTATTTATATGTATGTAGTATGTATGTATTATGTGTGTAGTATTTATGGAGTATGTGGTAGGTATGTATGTACGTATGTGGTATGTATGTGTGTATGTATGCATGTAGTATGTATGTATGTGTGTAGTAATTACGTTGTATGTATGTATGTACTGGTATGTACATGTATGTATGTACTGGTATGTATGTACATGCATGTATGTACTGGTATGTACATGCATGCATGTAGTATGTATCTGTATGTACATGCATGTAGTATGTATCTGTATGTACATGTATGTACACGTACATGTATGTACACGTACACGTACATGTATGTACACGTACCGGTATGTACACGTACCGGTATGTACACGTACCGGTATGTACATGTATGTACACGTATGTACACGTACCGGTATGTACATGTATGTACACGTACTAGTATGTACACGTACATGTATATACTAGTATGTACACGTACATGTATGTACACGTACTGGTATGTACACGTACATGTACGTACACGTACATGTACGTACACGTACATGTACGTACACGTACATGTATGTACGTACACGTACATGTATGTACATGTACGTAAACGTACATGTATGTACATGTACGTAAACGTACATGTATGTACATGTATGTACATACACGTACATGTATGTACATACATGTACATGTATGTACATGTATGTACATACACGTACATGTATGTACATGTATGTACATACACGTACCATACCATACCATACCATTTTATTTATAAAGCACTTTAAACAGGAACAAGTCCACCAAAGTGCTGGACAAACAAACACGCAACAGGCAACACATACAATGAAGTACAACACGAAAAACATAAAAACATTGCAGATCATAAATCAAACGATCCAGTACACATCAGCTGGCATTGAAAGCGATGGAGTAGTACACGTACATGTATGTACATGTACATACACGTACATGTATGTACATGTACATACACGTACATGTATGTACATGTACATACACGTACATGTATGTACATGTACATACNCACATAGTCTTCCTCAAGGAACACGGTCAAAGGCCTTCTCTAAGTCTATGAAACACATGTAGACTTGCTAAGCAAACTCCCATGTCCCCTCAAGGACACTAGTGAGGGTAAAGAGCTGCTCTGTTGCTCCACAGTCAGGACAGAACCCGCATTGGTCCAGCTCAATCCAAGGTTCAACCATCAATCAGACTCTCTTCTCCAGCCCCCCTGAATACTGTAGACCTTAGCGGTGAGACTAAGGAGAGTGACGCCCCTGTAATTGGAGTCCATCCTCTGATCCCCCTTATGAAAAAGGAAACCACCACCCCAGTCTGCCAGTCCAGTGGCACTACCCCCTATGTCCACATGATGTTGCAAAGCTGTGTCAACCAAGTCAGACCAGCAACATCCAAAGTCTTGAGGAATGCAGGGCAGATCTCATCTACCCCTGGAGTCTTGCTGCCATGGAGCTTTTTAACAACCTCGGTGACCTCAGCCCTGGTTATGGACGGGCAATCCCTCAAATCCCTTGACTCGGCTTCCTTCAAGGAAGACATCTTGGTGGGACTGAGAAGGCCCAAGAAGTTCCCTTATCAGTCAGTCACTCGGTGCAACACTATTGCTATGGGAATTGCACCCCGCGTGATTACCTGAAGGAATACATTCCCGCCTTTACGGCAGGGTGCGTCAGCGTCACCCCAAAGGCCCCGCCCTCTGGGTACTTAAGACGCAGACGCTCATCCAAACGGTCTCTATTTGCCCTTAACCTCGCTTAAACCTGAACTTTGTGGGACTTCTCTGTAGACACATCGCTCGTTAGAGGTGAGCTCGCACCCTACGCTGTGCGTACAGAGAAATTTCTTGCGTATCGCTGGGCTGGCGAAAGCTAGTCCGGCACATTTTTCCTTAACCCAGAAGTTTTCTTCTCTTCTCTCCCCAGACTGCTTCGCTCGACAGCGCTAACTGCGTCGCATCGCTACCCTGCTAAAGTAGTAGCAGGCTAGCCAGCGAAAGCGACACGACGGAGGAGACGTCTCGAACAAAGATTTTAAGAAAACTTGCTTGTTTTTTCTCGGACATGGCTCCCGAGAAAGGAAAGCGAAAGCCAAGATTTACGAAAAAGGCTAGTAGGACGGCGAGTCCTAGTTCGCGCGCCTGCCCCAGCGGTTGCGGATATTCCCTTTCGGCGACAGACACCCACGAGGCCTGTCCTGTCTTCCTTGGGATGTTGCACGCAAAAACTGTGTTGGACGCCTCTGACTCCTGTCCACACTGCAGCCAGATGATGGAGGTGGTGAGGAGACACTGAGTAGACATTGTGGCCAAAGCCATGGGAAGATAGAAACGAGCCTGACGAAGCAGGCCCTCTGCACAGTTCTGCTGGCTCGTCCGCTCAAGGGGTACGGGAGCCTAATTTTATATGTCCAGACTTTATTTATAAGAGACTACAAAAAGCTGGTGACTTTATTGTATGCACAAAACATGAATGTTCTGATGTATGTGAAATAAAGATAAAAGGGTTGTTGCACAAACACAAAATAAAAATCCAAAAGAACAGTTTGCCCTGTTTCTTGACTCAAAAAAAAAAAAAAAAGAGTGATGAACAACAACAACACAGCACCCCTTTGAAAACAATCGCTATGAAGGGAGGGGGCTGCCACCCCCCCTCCCTCGCGGTGCACGGGGTGCCAGATCAGAACAATGAACCCCAGCGGGTCGTCCCGGGACTGTCTGCAGCAGACAGACCTCGCGGCGTCCGCAATCAGGTAAACCGGCTCACACAAGGCCGGATGAGGGGGGTCACACACTCACTCCCCCCGCACCGCTGGAACTCGGGGGGCCGAGAATACACAAACTCCCCAAGCTCGCAGCACGTCCGCATGCCCGGAGGGCATGCCGACTGAACACGGTGACCATGAACACGGTGACCATGACGACGTACTGTCATGGTCCCCAACTGCATTTCAGCGGATGACCGCTCTGAGCCATGGGGGCGTTGCAAACTGCGAGCCCGGAACGTGCACACATGCTGACAGAGGAGTCAACAATAATGCTGCAGGAGTTGTAAATAAATGTTGTTACAAAACAAGAAATGCACCTGGGTCGACTCAGATAATTCTTCCTCGTGCCCGAGGAAGCCTGGACCTAGTGAAATCGTCCAGGTTTGTAGGTGCCGAGCAGAAAAATAATAATCGTGCAGCCTTAGGCCCTAAAACTGGTACGGGCTTTCCATCCTGTAAAACCAGCAAGCCGCACACGACCAGTGGACCTGCAATGTGTGACCAAGCTCAGCGCACTAGCCCAACTGTGCCTTTAAATAACATCCCTTCATCTGGAGGTTTTCAGCTCCGTCATAATATTGCAGGAAAGCACCCAGATTACCGTATTTCTGGGCGTATGGGTCACCTCCACCTTGGTCAAAACACGTCCTTAGGGGAAGCGTGCCTGATACAGCTCCCTGGAATCAAAGCCAGCTCCAGAGCAGTGGTGGAGTCGGAGGCTTGTGAACCAGATCCAGCCACAGAGCGGCCTGGAATCCGGAGGTCTGTTCGCATACAAAACCTGCACGCCCTACGTCCCGTGCCTCTCACTAAACGAAGCAAAAACAGACGTTGTGGCCCACGGCTGACAAACGGAGGCAATGCATTGCACCTCTCCAACAGCACCCCCAGTTCGGGTGACGCGGGAGCACGCATACAGGAGGGACCCCTCCCTAATATTGTTGGCCCCCAGGAGGCCACAGGGCCCATGGCCCTCGGAGGTGTACTTAATTCTGATACACGGACAACTGCTCCCCCTCAGGGGCCTACTGTCTCAACCACACAAACAGCCTCTCTGCTTACGCCCAGGACTGTGGCAAACTTCAGCTTGGTCGCTGAGAGGGACAAACTGATGGCCTCAGGCCTTCCTAACAACGTGGTAAACACGATCCAGGGAGCGAGAGCAATGTCAACACAGACTCTCTATGCTCGTAAATGGTGTGTTTTTGAAGCTTGGTGCTTGGAAAGGAATATTGTCCCTTATTCCTGTGACCTGGTCCAGCTTCTTACCTTTCTACAGGACCTGCTGGAGAAAGGTAGGGCTGTGTAAAAATATCGATATCGCGATAAATATCGATTTTTTTTTTCCTAGAAAAAATCAATATTCATCTGCAAGTATCGTACCTTAAAAAAAAATATATATATATAATTATATATATATTATTTTTCTTTTTGAATGTCCAGAGGACCAGACTTAGCTTTTTTAGATACCTCTGCATCCCTGGCACCAGTGTATCCTCAGAGAGAGTCTTCTCCACCCCTGGAGATATCATCACTGTGCAGAGAAGTGCACTTCTCCCAGAGCACGTCGATCAGATTCTATTTCTAAACAAAAATCTGAGGAGAATGTAGCTCACTTGGTCTGCAGAGTAGACTTTCTGTTTAGAGTTCACTTATTAGTCAGGGTCTATCTACAGGCCTTAAGCTGCTCTGCTAAGATGGGTGCATTTGAAGTTAAATGTTCTTCATTACTTGAATTATAGACTGTTTTGGAGAAGTCATATTACTGTTTACTTACCAAGCACTAAGAGTGATTCCTTCAGATGTTAAGTGTCAAGATTAAAAAGGTTTCAAACTATTCAGAGCAGGGCACTTGGTGCACTTTATTTACTTTATAAATGCATGTAAGCTACAGTTTTTACTGTTTCAATTGAAAGAAACATGTTTTCTCATGACTTCTTTGATTCATTTTGTCCAGCTGTCGACTTTAAGTCTGTGTCTATGTCCAACCAGAGCCAAGTATTGTGTAATTGGTGCTTTTAATCAGTTTTCAGTTAAATTAATTAAATCCAAGTCTATAACAGTCTCAAAATGTCACCAAAATCACTCTGTCCCTTTAAAATCTTTCAGAAAATTGCAATATTGTATTGAAATGTATCGTTTGCTGAATATCGTAATATATATCGTATCATGAGCAGAATATCGTGTATCGTATCGTATCGTGAGATTACTGTATCACTACAGCCCTAGAGAAAGGCTGCTCTTTTTCCACAATTAAGGTGTTTTTATCAGCCATCTCGGCATGCCATGAAGGCTGGGGGGGAAGAACACCCGGTGCGCACCCTCTCATGATATGGTTCATGAAGGGCGTGTTGAGGAAGAGACCCCCCAGCAGGACTTTAACCCCTGATTGGGACCTCCAATTAGTCCTGAATGCTCTCTGTGAGCACACCATTCAAACCTTTAAGCAACATTAAAGCTGCTATATGTAACTTTTCTAACAATATATTTTTAACATATTTCTTCACTCTGTCACTAGATTGATGTTAGAGAGGTAATCTCTGAAAAAAACTAAAAAAAAATATTGTCCCCTTGCTTCTCCAGGTGGTAAATAAGCATTTCTAAAAAGAAAAAGTGACCCGCCATTTTCCAGCCAATAAAAACAAAGTTTGTAACCAGCCAATAAAAACCGAGCTTGAATTCGAATCAGCCAATAAAAACAGAGCTTGAATTTGAATTTTAACAGACCACAAGGGGGCAGTGCCATATATGGCTCTGAGGGGGAGGGATCAGAATGCTTTGCTTGTTGAAATTTTTTCTAAGTGCTGATGTTCTACAGAAACTGCAGACTCCACCTTTAAGATAGATTTGCTATCTTATAAAACCGCTTCACTCCTGGCTCTTTGCTCGGCTAAACGTGTGGGTGACCTCCACGCTCTGTCGGTGCACCCAATGTGCACAAAGTTTGCCCCTGACGGGTCAAAGGTCACCCTACCACCTAACCCTGCATATGTCCCAAAGGTTCTAACTTTGAATCCCAGAAGTCTGGACTTTGAACTCTCTTAATTTCCTCCTGCTCCCGTCCTCACTGAGGAACAGAGGAGGCTGAGAGCACTCTGCCCCGTTAGGGCCCTGGGTGCTTACATTGAAAGAACAGCTGATTGGAGGAAAACAAACCAACTGTTTGTATGTTTTGCCACCCCGGCTACGGGTAGGGCCCTGTCAAAGCAGCGCCTCTCACACTGGGTGACTAAGGCCATTAAAAGGACGTACAGTAGCAAAGGTCAACAGGTGCCCTCTGTACGGGCCCACTCCACTCGAGGCTTGGCCGCCTCGTGGTCACTGTTCAAGGGCGTACCAGTTGCAGACATTTGTGCAGTTGCGAACTGGAGCTCAACGAACACGTTTGCAAAACATTACAGTTTGGACGTTACTGCCTGTGATGTCACTCAGGCTGTCCTCTCTAACACACAGTAGAGAGCGGTTGAGAGATGCCTAATGTATAAAGGCAGGAGTTCTCACAAGCATGCATTTTACTGAGCATTTCAAGGGCGTGACTGAATTACGTTCCCATAGCAATAGCGTAGCACCGAGTGACTGACTGATAAGGGAACTGAAAGTTATGCACTATAACTCATGTTCCCTGAAAGAGGGAACGAGGTGCAACATTGTTGGCCATTTTCAATGCTGAAGCTCGGTGAAGTGCACATGGAGACCGTTTGGATGGGCGTCCACGTCTTAAGTACCCAGAGGGCGGGACCTCTGGGGTGACCCTGACGCACCCTGTCGTAAAGGCGTAAATGTATTCCTTCAGGTAATCGTGCGGGGGCGCAATTCCCATAGCAATAGTGTTGCACCTCGTTCCCTCCTTCAGGGAACATGAGTTATGGTGCATAACTTTCAGTTTTTCTACTACCACTTGACGACATCACTGGTTGAGGTCAATAGCACTCTACCAGTGTTGCAACACTGTGTTACAAGTGCTGCTTTCCCCACCTCAGCCACCTTGCGGTTTGTTAGAATCTCCTCTGAGCCAATTGAGAGTCTCTATCCAAGGCCTCTCTGAACTCCTCCTACATCCGAGCTTTTGCATCAGCAACAGCTAGATCTGCAGCTCACTTACTGACCAATACTGCTCAGCTGCCTCCAGAGTACCAATCAACAAGGCCTAAATAAGACTCCTTCAGCTTGATGGCCTTTCTCTCAGGACGTCCACCATCAGATTCGAGGAACTGACAACCTTGTGGCCACAGTTCAAGGCAGCCGCCATGATAATGGAGGTGCGGACCATGGCCCACTCAGACTCAATGTCGCCCTCCTTTGTTGGAATGTGTTGAAGTTCTTTTGGAGGTGTGAGCTGAAGATTCTTCTGATGGGTTCATCTGTCAGGTGTTCCCAGCAAACCCTCACTATACTGTACATTTAGGTCAAAGAAAATCTTCTCCTGCCATCTGATCCAACTCACCACCAGGTGGTGATCAACTGACAGCTCAGCTCCTATCACATGAGTGTCAAAAACACAGGGCCACTGATTAGATGAGCTACTAGCATATCAAACTTTAGCTTAATATTAGTAAATTTGACTAAATTATAACTGTTTTTGTATATTTTTAAGTTCAGTTGGATGTAGCAGTCATCTTGAATTGGATTAACTTCAAATTTCAATCAGTTGTAGATGTACTGTACATCTACTGATTACTTTCTGATACTGTCAATAAAATCTGTCTGATGGTTTATGAAATATTTTACTAACAGACAAACTAGGTTGATGCTAACAGGTAATGCTGAAGTTTTAAGCAAATATGTAGCTCAATGTAAAGTGCTTAGAGTGTGTGTTGAGAATTAGCCTCAGCTGCCAACCCATTTAAATTTGTCAATATCTGGAAAAATGGCCAAGTTATTTTATGTTTTGTAAGAAAAGTTGGCTGTGGTAGTCATCTTGAATTAGATTAACTCCAAAAGTTAATGTTAATTCAATGATTACTTTCTGTGAGATTCTTTAACCATTCAGTTAATGTAATGTTGAACTGTTATACAGTACTACCAACATATACTAACAGGTGAGACAATGACACAAACAAACACGCATATCCACACATACATGCATTTACATGCTAACAAAAAGATTATACACATTCTCCTTCAGCAGTAGGAAACAATTTATGTTCCAAACTGACAAATAGAACATATAGCTAACCTATCTATAATTTCAGAATGTTTGAAAATCTAACACTATTTTTTTTTTTACTATCTTCAAGTGTTTTCTCATGTGCCTGTGGAGAACAGCACAATCTAAATTCCATATTTGTGTAAAGCACACATTTGCATAACTTTTCCTACAAACCTGCTGACACATATCTGATTTGCAAACCAAATAAAGACTCTGAGGGCAATTATTTGTTTTAAGCAAGGGTAAATGCTCGCAATCTCACTTATTTGACAGTATGCCAAAGAATTTGAGTACAAAACAAGACAAAAATAAAAGTCACAAAATGTTCATGTGATAAAAGTGAGGTAAATGTAGTGAAGCGACTGTGATTCTGGTACCGTTGAGGAAGTAACCGGGCTGGCAGGTGATGCAGAGTGTGTTGCTCCGGCAGTCCTCACATGGAGCTGGACAGGACAGACAGACTCCACTGCTGCGGTCCTCATAGGTGCTCCGAGGGCAATGTCTGCGACACTTCTGTCTGAAACTGTCAGAAAATACCATTTACTGTATAACATTAATTTACATTATATAAAATCCTAGGGAGATGATTCAGCTTCATCTATGTATGTACTGACACAAGTCAAGTCAAGTCAAAGTACTGAAGCATCAAACAGTTGCTGAAAGAAGCTGTGGTTTGCTGGCGTATTTAAAACCATGAGAAAATATTGCTATCTGCTACTTCTGTCCACATGAGACATAACAAACTGAAGCATGCCCTGTGTCAAACCACAGCACACCTGCAGCTGCGTCATTGACTTCAATACACTCTTTACCAAAAGGTGCATTTGTTCAAACAACAATAGGAATGGCAAACAGAGAGGAGACTGAAAGGTAGGCTGCCTTTTCTTGGTTCTTTGTGATTTCATTCTCATCTAAAGACAGATTGTTAATTTCTGTGGCACATTTTTCTTCCTATGCTACATTTAGCCTTTTAGCTTCTAACCAGGTTTTGATAGAAGAGTGGTGGTGAAGAGGTTACAAAAGGTGAGCCTGTGATTGTGAGGTGGCCAGTTTGAATTCACTGATCATTATAACAAAATGGTGAAGACCCTTCATCTGCCTCTGCCTTCATTTGCCTCACCGTGGGATTTTGAGCAAGGCCTTTAACCAGGCGCCCTAGATGGCAACCCTCTGCTCCACACGTGGGCAGCAGTAGTAGCTCAGTGGTCAGTGGTTGCGTCAGGTAGGGCCAGGGCAGGCCCAAGGCATAAGCAAATTAGATTATAGCTGCTTAGGGCCCCGGGGTCACTAGGAGGCCCCCTAAGTGAATTTTTTTTAATTTTTTTTTAATTTTTTTTTTATGATTTCTATGATTCTAATTAATAGTTAAAGTTCAGCTGTTGCAATTTATTGCATACATTTACATAGTTTTAAGAACTAATTATTCATCTT
>JBBPBX010041172.1:18637-28991 GCA_038048925.1 Garcialebias charrua
AACCGTGTTTCCATCTATTTTCATTTCGAATTTTGAGCTAATTTTTGAAATCTCGCAAATATGTAAATACAAATTAATGCGAAGCAGAAGTGTTTCCATCAACTGGCTTGAATCGCATCTACCGGGCCACGCACAGCGTCATTACGTCAGCGTCATTACGTCAGACGTCAGCGTTACGCATGTCTACAGTAAACAGGAAGTAGCGGTTGAAAACAGAACCCGGCCACACATCTCGTCAAAATGGAGAGAATATTTCAGGTATGTGTTGCTATCGGGCAAGTTGTATTTATTCTGTCATGCCAACTAGTTTTAGCGATGTTACATGTTGTCCGGAGCGGAAACAGCTGATCAGTCACGTGACGTAAATGTTCGCTACGGCAGAACTGAGTCGGCAAATCTGTTTCCATCTGTCGTTTTGCGCATCAGCTCTGTTTCGAAACCCCCAAAAACCACCTCAAGCGAGCGTATCAACTTTTGAGCGAATTAGAGGAAGTTAACTCGAATTTTGCCGTTTCCATTCAGCTTTTCTGATGCGATGCTTCAAAATGCGCATCTAGAAACCTTGATGGAAACACGGCTATTGCCTCCGATGTGTGTCCCATCGGTGTATGAATGTGATAAAGCACTGATTATTCTTTGTATAGATATTGCAGAGTGCTGTATGAATGGGTGAATGAGGGCACAGATTGTAGTGTAAACCACATTGAGTATCTTAATAAGATAGAAAAGCGCTATACGTATACAGTAATTGCAGTCCTTCTACCATTTACTGTATACAGTATATACAAAGAAATTGTGTAACAAATGTCCTCTCAGTAGTTGAAGAGATGTCTTGTGTGCGTTTTTAACCCTTCTCAATTCAGTTCCTGTAATTTTAAAGATCACGAATTGTGTTGTGTATCCTTTATATGAGCACATGATATTTTGGATAAAGTTGTACAGTAGATTTTTGTAGAAAAAACTTCAATGGGCAAATAAAGCCCAATAAAGGACCACCAGCTTAATGCAGGCTCAACCCTTAAGGCTGGGGCAGAGCTCGCGCCCCGCTGTGTGAGCGCCGTGCAAGCGCCGCTTGCACAAGCCTTTGAACACTCGCGCAAACGCGCCAAGCTCTTTTTTTACGACCGTGCACGCTTGCACGAGCGTTCAAAGGCTTGTGCAAGCGGCGCTCGCACGGCGCTCACACAGCGGGGCGCCGCGCTCGCGCCGAGCTCGCTCGCTCGAGCGCGGAGCTCTGCCCCAGCCTTTATTTGTGACTTGGCTGAAATTGAAGTCTTGTGTCCCTGACCTGAGTGATGGAAATTAGGTTCTTCTGTAATAAACAATTAGATATATTTAACGAAAACCAGTTCATGTAAGTAGCTGTTTGATTGATGTTATGGCAAATTACTTTACATAACATATCAAGGTTTATGCTCAATAATCCAGGTAAAAAAATCGAACAAAGTTAAAGTTAAAGAAACCGTCCAGAGGACCAGCCTTAACTTAGTTGGAATTTTGCACAACATTATTATTTACAAGAAACCATACCATACCATACCATACCATTTTATTTATAGAACACTTAAAACAGTGACAAGGCCAACCAAAGTGCTGTACAAACAAACAAACAAACAAACAAACAAACAAACAAACAAACAAACAACAGGCAACACATAGACAACATACAAAATGAAGTACAAAACATAGACATAAAAACATTGCAGATAATAAATATAATGACCAAACACAGATCATCTGGTGTTGAAAGCAACGGAATAGTAGTGGGTCTTATAACAGGATTTGAAAACCGAGAGGGAAGGGGCCTGTCTGACGAGCAGAGGTAACTCGTTCCAGAGTCTTGGGCCTACTACAGAGAAGGCCCTATCACCTCTGCGCTTAAGACAAGTTCCTGGAACTGTAAGTACCTGGTCCGCTGACCTCAGAGCACGTGGTGGGTCATACGGGTGTATCAAATCAGAGAGATGGGGGGGGGGCAAGAATGTTCAGCGATTTGTAGACGTACAGGAGAATTTTGAACTGGATTCGAAGATGAACCAGTAGCCAGTGCAGGGAGGCCAAGACTGGTGTAATGTGCTCTCTTTTGCCTGTACTGGTTAAAAATCGGGCTGCTGCGTTCTGGATCAGTTGTAATCGTGCAATGGTGGTCTGACTGATACCAAACAGGAGTGAATTGCAGTAATCAAGCCTAGATGTAATAAATGCATGTATTGCTGTCTCCAGGTTATTTTTGGATAATATGGGCTTCAGCTTAGACAGTCGCCTCAGCTGGAAAAAACAGGATTGAATGAGCATGTTTACATGACTTTTGAGTTTCATGGAAGTATCCATTATCACTCCCAGATTTGTGACTTTTTGTTTTTCCGACAGGGCTAGAGCAGAAAGGTCAATGCAGTGGTTCGTGATTGTGTCGTTGGGAAGGAACAACATGGCTTCAGACTTCTTTTCATTGAAACTTAAGAAATTTAAAGCCATCCAGTCCCTGATGTCAGCCAGGCAGTCTAGCAGAGGTTGAAAAGAGCATGTACCATTATGTCTTACGGGGAAGTAAACCAATTGTTAAAAAATTATTTATCTAGTTTAAGTAATCTTGGGGTTAGCAGTAATTGCAATGTTATTACCCTAATAGTAGTTGTGTTCCAAACCAAGAAAATAAAGAAGCAAGTCTTAATAAATTCTAATATTCCTTCAAATGTTTCTAACCACTCATAATCTGAAATGACATCACCCCAGTTGGCCGCCATCTTTGTGTGCTAGTCGGTCCATTATGTTATCCATCATTGGGTCTTTCTGTCTGGCATTGTCAATTACCCAGAGGAAAACAACATTACAGGCCTGAATGGGACACGGAGCCGTGGCAGGCCTGACATGGCTCTGTTATATGATTACACAACCTGTTGGCTGTCCGCCTGTCAAGTGTCTCCTGACTCTGATGAATGGGTGTAATATGCTGCGCATCACAACATGCCATGCCACGCACTCATTAATGGCTTCTTATAATGCTGAGGACGTTCCTCCAATGCCGAAGCAGGACTCCCATCGAGGTAGGTGGGGGGTAGCTGTAGTGCAAGAGGAGTGAGAAATGGTGCTCGTGAATACTCTTAACCTTGTAGCTGTAAACAAAAGAAACATGGTGTCCTCATCTGCATAATTTCACAAATTGTACGGCAAGGCGCCTACATGAGTCACACGTAACCCTCTTTGTGGATGAATGAAGGACGACAGAACTGAATGCAAAACACAGAGAGATGTAAAAATTATAATTTCAAGTCTGCCCATGTGTCCTCAATTAGATACATTCTTGTCCATCCGTGGCATATTTAAATTAGCTGAAATTTCATGCAGCACAGCGTCACTGTTTGGGAGCATCATAATAGACACGCTTCAGGAAAGAAGACTGAATCCGTTGGGTGCCATCTGAAGCTTAGCTGATTGCTCTTTCTTTTGGTAAAATGGGAGAAAAGCAATTCAAGATCCTCCAAACTACTTGACTCTTGTCTGCAACAAACCGATTTGATTCTCACAGAGACACTGCTCCAAGTGCTTACAAATTAAAGGAGTGAACGTTTCACTGAATGAGATATTTTCCAAGAAGTATGTAGCAAATATGCGTGGCCAGTGGTTGCATGGCAATTACCGTATTTTCCGCCTGAAAAGTCGCACCGTTCTATAGATTGCTTTGTCCAATTACAGTACTGTAAAGGCAATAATTTGGAAAAATTCATAAACAGGTCGTACCTTTATTTAGGTCGCATCTATTATGCGTCACCGCTATGCGGCACGTCAGCGCCTCAGTTGCCTTGTTGAAAATGGCGGCCACAGAAGCATGCACGGAAGGACTTTTAACAAGATTAACACGGTAAAAACAATTATTTGTCCGCTGAAAATTATAGCAAAGATGTGTCTTAGCTTAACCGTTCCTTAATAAAGAAAATCTGCCGTGTGGTTTAGAGTCAGAGTCAGAAGCTGTGTTTCCATCCATTTTCATTTCGTATTTTGAGCTACCTCGCAAATATGTAAATACAAATTAATGCAGATCAGAAGTGTTTCCATCTGCTGGCTTGAAGCGCTTCTACCAAGCCGCGCACAGCGTCATTACGTCAGACGTCAGCGTCATTACGTCAGACGTCAGCACGCGCATGTCTACAGTAAACAGGAAGTAGCGGTTGAAAACTGAACCCGGCCACACATCTCGTCAAAATCGAGAGAATATTTCAGGTACGTGTTGCTATCGGGCGAGTTGTATTTATTCTGTCATGCCAACTAGTTTTAGCGATGTTACATGTTGTCCGGAGCGGAAACAGCTGAACGTCACGTGACGTGAATTTTCGCTACGTCAGAAATGAGTCGGAAAATGTGTTTCCATTTGTCGTTTAGCGCATCTCAAATCCCAAAAACCACCTCAAGCGAGCGTAAAAACTTTTTAGCGTAATTCAGGAAGTAACCTCGCAATTTGCCGTTTCCATTAAGCTTTTCTGCTGCGCTATTTCAAATTGCGCAGCTAGAAACCTTGATGGAAACACGGCTAGAGTCAGAGTCAGAGAGAATTTATTGTCATTTGCACCGCATGTAGTACATGTGTTGAAAACGAGATTATGTACACAGGGTCCCAGTTACATCCAACAACAAATGCAAGAGAAAAACAATAATAACATCTAGGATTAACTAAGAGAGACATCAGCTAGTAATACACTAAGCCCTAATGTAGTAGAAAAACATCATTATAAACAGCAGCACGAACATTATGAGCTACAGGTAGCCCTCTAGTTACGTCAGGGATAGGGACCTACGTGTGTGACTTAGGTCGATTTTGTCGTACCTCGCGGACCAAAAACACATGCCTATCGTAGGTCCGCGTTTCTGACATAGGTCGCGGTTATACCGCTAACGGAGCGCCGCACACATATTTAATGGCATGAGACTGAACAAGCAGACATACTAAGGCCATAAACACGCACAGAACTGCACAACAAATAAAAAATATAATGTCTTACTTTGAGCCGGTGGCCCCGACTGCCAGGCGGACATTTGCGGCGAGCTCCCGGCCGCAGATGGATCCTCCGCGGCATGTCGGCTCGGTGTCTTCGCCTGTGTTAGCTGCTTTGTTAGCTGCTGTCGTTAGCATGTCGGGCGGCGTTGTGGCCGCCGATCGCGGGGCGATCCGCGGCTGCTCCTCCGGACCTGAGACGTCCACAGAGTTGACCGAGTGTTTCCAGCTCATTTATCCGTATGAGGCAACCCTGATCGGGCACACGGAGCCAGCTGACAGTAGCCTCCGGAGCTCCATTGACCGCAGTACAGTTGTAAAATGGCAACCGGAAGTGGCGAGCGGAAACCGGAAGTTGCGTAAATACGATTAATTTCTTATCAAAACGTAAAATTAATAATTATACTTTATTTATAAAGCCATTTAAAACAACCACAGCTGCAACAAAGTGCTATACACATGAAATTAATAACTTTTAAACACACAAAAAAAAAAAATAATAATAATTTTTTTTTTTTTTTTAATCATATTTTTATTAAATATGATAAAATCGTAAGTCTGAGTTGCCGTAGGTCGCAGGTGTCGTACCTCGAGGGTTTCCTGTATTTGCTAAAGTACCCGGAAAAAACGAAGCTAGCCACGACACATTGACGTCTATAAAACATCGAATTTTATTTCAAACAACTCCAACAGCTTACAGTTTGTAAATGAACATTTTGTGATTACTTTCAGTAAGTTTGAAAAAAAAAAAAAATCTGCGGTGTGGTTTATAAAAAAATAAAAAATAAATGTCACATTTTTGTCATCTTTGTATGTTCCCAAACATGACAGACGAAATTGGTCTCTGCATTTAACCCAACCACCACCAGGTGGTGCAGTGAACAGCCGTAGTCAGCGCCCGGGGAGCTGGGGAAAATAGATGTGCACTCATAGACACCCCAAGGTGTGCCATGACCGGGGTTCGAACCTGGGTCCTTCGGATCCCAAGTCTGATTCCCCTGCCACTATACCATTTTTTATGAGCTATTTGCTCAAACGTACAAGAAAAAACATCAAAGCTAATGCTAACCGCTAACAACAAACAACGATGCTAAAAGATTGATTTATTTTTTAGCTCTAAACATCTCCTGCAGCTAACAGTTTGTAAATGACCACCAAGTAATTACCTTCTGTAAGTTTCATAAAAATCTGTCCTGTAGTTCATGAGTTATTTAGATTAATAGTAACCGTTTTTGCTAACAAACACTGAGCTAACAGTAGTTCATACCTCCAGAGCAGGAGGCCGGACAGCGACAGAGTCAGTCCGAGCAGAGGAGGCTTTTTTCGGACACATGAGCTGGAAATGGTCAGTGGACTCTCTGGAAGTGTCAGAGCTCCAGAGCAGGAGGCCGGGCTGCGACTGAGTCAGTCCGAGCAGAGGAGGCTTTTTTCGGACGGACACATGAGCTGGGAACGGACGGTGTACCCTAGCGGACAAAAGTGGTACTGCACCATTTTTTTTTGCCAAAATGAAAAACGGTCATATCTGAGCCAAAAATTGGGCTAAAAACATTGGGGAAAAAATCCATAAACAAGTCTCACCTCTCTATAAGTCGCAGGGCATGCAAATTAGGCAAAAGATTGTGACCTATAGTCCGGAAAATACGGTACATAGTCTTTTTTACTAAATGTACCAGCCATGGTGAGGTTATTCAAAGCCTACAGGCCTAAAAATAAGAGTTGCATGTTGGTATGTGTTGGCATCTATCAGACCTGCAGAGCGAAAAAAAAAATTGTGTGCTACCAATGCATATGGACTTTTATATAGACTTTCAAAGGGCTAAAAGCACAGGTTGAGGTTTTGACCTCAAATTCTAATGAACTGGAAGTTAGTTTGAGGTGGGAAAGGCTAGCAACAAATCTAACAAGGTTAAGACACGTCCTCTGGACCTGCTAGCAATAAATAATATAATTTGAAAACGTTTCAAAACCTAAAAACTTTTAAAATGATAATGCATGGGTAAATAAATTGCATACCAGCTGCACTAGACAGTGTTGTTTATTTTTAACTCTTACATCCACTCAACTACAAAGCCGAACCGTCTGTTCTGCAAAGCCACAGGGCCTACAGCAGCTCCAACACAAGCCCACTACAGTATTAGATTGTCTTTCTATATCTTGTAAATGTACATTTGCAGAGCAGACAAAGTTGTTTCTATTTACCAAGCCTGTGCTCATTGTGCCTCATCTTATTTATTTTGCATCATCCCACACTGAAGTCAATACTTTAACAAAAAAAGATGAAAATGTTCAAAGGTTTCCATTACCTTGCTCAGATGTGTCTATGTTTTCAGTCCTGATGCCTTGACGGAAAACGTCCAATAGGTCTACAACTTTGTAGACAGTGCGTGCTTACAGGTGATAGTCCATCTGAAATTCTTCTATCTGTGACAGTGTTTGTATGTAAACGCACTCCTCACAGTGTGGGTTTCTCAGTTTAAATGCGGCACCTGCAGATGTCATGTAAACTGCACCCTCCAGCTTCTTTCTCATTTAGAGGTGAGCACTGAAACAAAACCATTAAAGTAGCTCTCTCCTCAGCATGATGTGATGCACGGGTATGCTTGCCTGAGCGAGAGTGATTTTTCTTTGTATCAACTTCATAACGTTAACAGTGAAGAGCATAAAGATTAGCTTTACATGACCACAGCTTGAGCAGTTTTTCATAATCTTGTGTGCTAAAAAATGAAGGTCAGAGGTCACAGAGATCCCACTAACAAGATGCAGATTTATGCAACATGGCCACACATACAAATGCAATCAATCAGTGCAGAAGTTCATAACTTTACAGCAGCAGTCTTTTACTGCTTCTGATCTTTGGGTCTTTCCAGTGCCTGGGTGTTCTCCTCTCTGCTCCATGACCCCTCTTAATTGAGAACGGGTGTTACTGAAAAAAAAAAAAAAGAGCTAAACAGACAGAGATTGAGAACAGATTCTCATGTGAAAAAGTTAAGAACAAAAAACTGCAAATACTGGAGTAAAAACCCATGCAGCACAAGTTGAGGATGGCTGTGAGCTCAGTGGTTGGCTGCATGAAACTTAAACTTTTCTTTGTGTCTTTTCTGATCACAAGCCAAAAGCAAGCCCATCTCTTCAATGTAGGAGTGAAAAAGCAATATAGAACTTGATAAGCAACAAAAATAAGAACACATTTGTTCAGTGTGGTGAGGGATGTATAGAGAAATCAAACCACAGGGTTGGGAAGAGGTACGATAAGCCCCGTGACAGCTGCATGCATGTCTTACTGGATGACAGTCTGTCCGTCTGTCAGAACAGATATTTCTGTCAGTTTAGTGCTGCCTTACAGGCTGCCAGAGACACTCCTCGTGTCATCGCTGGGTGCCTGCTGTCACTGGCTAAAAAGGAGAAAGCAGTGAAGTGTATGCGTGCACGTGTGTGTATGTGAGCGAGAGTGACAGAGAGAGAAACTCGAGCAGCTGTCTTGAAAGCCCCTCCACTTTGTCAGCACATCTAGAGTCTGTTTTCCCCTAATGTCGCCTCTGTAAAACAGCATTTAAGTCTGTTGTTTGGTTAAAACGTTAAGGATTTCTGCTGAAATACTAACACTTGAGGGAAATCAGTGTTGCACAGCTAATAAATTAAGATATTGATATCATAAACACTGTCAAAGTCAAAGTCAACTTTATTGTCAGATCTGCAATATGTACTGTACAGGACATACACAGGACCGAAATTGCGTTTCTCTCAGTCCCTCGGTGCAACAGTAAACATCTAAACATTGAAACACTGAAACATATAATAATTGACATAAGCATAAAATAGTAAAACTAACACTGTCCTGAGTTTTTTGCATAGTGGAATAAGAGTATGAAAATTTACACCAACTCTAAAACTAAAACATTAAACATTTAATGAACATAATACTGTCCTGAGTTTTTGCATACTAGTATAAAAAAAGAGTATAAAAAGTATAACTAAAATAAACTAAAGGTTTCTAGCATTGACATTTGCAAAGTGGCAAAGCAGCGTATGAGTTAATGTACACAGTATATGTATGAGGTAGTAGTTGATGTTGTTATAGAGGCAAAAAGTGGCATATGCAGTAAGGCACATTGGGCATCCCTAAATAAGACCGTTCAGAGCACATTGTATATGTATCAGCAGTGGTGTAGATATTAGAGTAGTGTAAATGTAAACAGTAGTAGTTACATGTAAGCAGTAGTAATAAAAGTAAACAGTATTAATAAATGTAAACAGAGAATGTAAACAGTATTATGATTATAGGCAGTGATGTAATACAAACATTAGTGCAAGTATGAGAAGTAGTGCAAACTGTATGAGCACATGACCGAGAGTTTAGTGAATAACCCGTTTGATGACACAGAGTCCAGTGTTAAAATCTTTGTGTTGTGTGGTAATGTGTGAGAAAGTTTTAGTGTTAAGGCAGTTCAAATGGGAGGGGGGGCAGAGCAGGCAGAGTGTTTAGCATCCTGACTGCCTGATGAACAGAGCTGTCTCTCAGTCTGCTGGTTCGAGCCTGGAGACTCCTCAGTCTCCTCCCTGATGGCAGCAGTCTGAAGCGGCTGTGTAGTGGGTGTGTGGGATCACCTGCCATGCGGTGGGCTTTCCGAGTGAGGCGTTTGCTGTGTAAGTCCTGCAGTGAGGGGAAGGAGGTGCCGACTATCTTCTCAGCTGCTCTCACAATGCGCTGGAGGCTCTTGCGGCAGGATGCAGTACATGCACCAAACCACACAGTGATGCAGCTGGTCAGGACACTTTCTATGGCACCTCTGTAGAAGGTGCTCATGATGGGGGTTGAAGCTCCAGCCCTTTTCAGCTTGCGGAGAAAGTAGAGACGCTGGTGAGCCTTCTTTGCCAGTGCTGCAGTGTTCCTGCTCCAGGACAGGTCCTTTGAGACGTGCACTCCCAGGAACTTGGTGCTGTCTACTCTCTCCACTGCGGTGCTGTTGATGGTCAGAGGGGCATGTTGGGCATCCTTCTTCCTGAAGTCCACAACAATCTCCTTTGTCTTCTCCACGTTGAGAGTGAGATTGTTGTGTCCGCACCACAAGGCCAGGCGGCTCACCTCGTTCCTGTAGTCCGTCTCATCGTTGTTGCTGATGAGACCCACCACTGTTGTGTCGTCCGCAAACTTGATGAAGTGGTTGGAGCTGTATGATGGTGTGCAGTCGTGTGTTAGCAGGGTGAATAGAAGGGGGCTCAGCACACATCCTTGTGGGGCCCCTGTGTTCAATGTGATGGTGCTAGATGTGTTACTCCCGACTCGTACTGTCTGTGGTCTCCCGGTCAGGAAGTCTAGCAGCCAGTTACACATTGAGGTGTTCAGCCCCAGACTGTCCAGTTTAA
>JBBPBX010041174.1:1471-28989 GCA_038048925.1 Garcialebias charrua
AAGTGGTCCATTGTCGAAAGCGACCAATTTCGTTTGTCCTACTTGCATCAATCCACGACAACAAGTACAACGCAACAATACAATTGGAGCCGTTGGCGTCGAAACAGTCAAGTCATTTCAATATTTAGGGAATGTGTTGGACTGTACTGGAACAGCCGAAGCTGCCGTTCGGGCACGTATACGTGTGGCGTGGAATAAATGGCATCTACTCGCTTCTATACTGATGCGGCGCGACATCCCACTACTCCTACGTTCAAGACTCTATGGCTCAGTGATACGTCCCGTGCTGTTGTATGGCGCAGAAACATGGCCAATGACAACAAAACTCGAACAGCAACTTCACCGAACCGACATGAAAATGCTCCGATGGATGCAACCGCAATAGCATGGTATTGCAATATATAAAATATTGCAATATTTAGCCATGCTGCTGATTTATTGCCTTTAAGCTGCTGTATTTATACTCATCTGCTCACAACAGTCTCATGTTCAGGCTGCTCTTTAGTATACCGGATTATTTTGCATTTTTCTTGTTTAGAGTATATCTTAGATACTTGTATACTGTTTTGTCTTATACTGTACTTAGTTTTTTGTTTTGTTTTGTTGTTGTTGCTAGTTTTGGTAATAGCTGGGACCTTGGGTACACAATTTCATTCCACCTCATGTACCACATGTGATGCAAATGACAATAAGGAACTTGAACCTTAAATATTCTTCATGTCCCAAATTTCTATTTCATGTTACAACTCTTGAAAGTGTTGTGGACACAACTAGACTTTAGCAAATTAATACTGTCTCATGCCCAGAAATAGCCTGGCCCTCGCCTTCGTGCACAGCTCCGTTCAATTCTCATTTCCCTCGAAGCGAAGTGAAGGACAAGGGTCTGGTTTTAACCAGGCTAGCCCAGAAATAGTCTTAATAAAAAAACAATACAGCAATAAGTTTTTGTCTCTTACAAAGGGTAGTCTAAAACCTGTCAATCATGGTTCAGAGTAGATTTAACTCTTTGACATGATACTACCGGTAATTAGACTGGACTTTGGGAACCCATCAGCAGCTACAATGTTATAACATTAAACAGAATGCTTTTCAGTGTTTTTGTTCTGCTGAGAGAACATCAATTTGAGTAATCAATAAATTGATATTTGGACTAACAATGTGCATTTTACAAGCCATTCTTAAAGCTGGTTCAAAAACTGAATAATGTTCCGATGATAGATGGAGGTTTCAAAAAGATGTCAGGACTTTTGTGTTTCACATCTTCACCAGCAGACATTTTCTCTCTTATCAACACCAAAGTTCATGCTCAATAATCCAGGTATAAAATCCAATTACCGGTATGTTCAGTCAGGTCATCTGGATGGTTTCTTTTTTTTCTGAAATGTTTCGTCCTTCATCCAAAGAACTTCCTCAAACCGAGACACCACCATAACTGATTCCCAAAAACAACATACTCCATAGTGGGGGAGGAAATACAGTACTGTATGTGGTGCTAAAATGGCCTCTGGGGCACGCACTCTCCTCCAGGGCCACGCCCTCTTCCTCATCAACTCTTCTAAGAATGTCATGGCAAAGTGGTTCAAGAAGGGCAAAACTTCTCAGCAAAAAAAAGAAACCTGAAAGTTATGCACCATAACTCATGTTCCCTGAAGGAAGGGAACGAGGTGCAACATAATGATATGGGAATTGCGCCCCCGCGCGATTACCTGAAGGAATACAATCACGCCTTTACGGCAGGGGTGTCACGCCAGAGGCCCCGCCCTCTGGGTACTTAAGGCGCTGACGCCCATCCATCGATCTCCAAAATGCACTTCACCGAGCTTTCAGCATTGAAAAGGGCCAGGTATGTTGCACCTCGTTCCCTTCCTTCAGGGAACATGAGCTATGGTGCATAACTTTCAGTTCCCTTATCAGTCATGTCACTCGGTGCAACATAATGCTATGGGAACGTAATTCATTCACGCCCTTGAAATGCTCAGCAAAATGCATGTGAGAACATCTGCCTTAATATGGCAGGCATCTCCCAGCTGCTCTCTTCAAGGTATGGAGAGAGCATAGTCCGGGAAGAAAAAATGCCTCATGTAGAAACATCAGCTTGATGTTACCACTGGACACATAGATGAAACACCAACTAGAGACAGCATAAGCGTGCTCCGCTAGTGTGATTACCCATCATCTCCTTTCTTCTCTGGAAATCTTGAGAAACAGGAGGAAAAGAGCAAGGGACCCATTACGCCACTGGCAATCAGATGACAATGTGGAGGTAGAAAACCCAGTTTGAACACAGGGTAACCTTCCAAGTCCCCAGGGGAAATTTTTCATATATACAAGGGGCACGCACGAGTCCCTCATCTGCTCCTTGAACAGGCAACTTACTAGGACTGTCAAGGTGGGGCCCATCCTAATGTCGGAGACCTGTTAAAGGAGAGGGGAACCCCTCCATTGAACATCTCCCAAGCAAACAGAAACACCAAGGGACTCCCTTGTGTATGTTGTTGCTGGTCGACTTGGAGAAAAGCAATCAAAGCCTTAGGTCCTCAGCCAGTTCCCTTCAAAGGCCAGGCTGAAAGCCGCCACAACTCTGGACGTGGGTGTAGAAGCTGTCCACGTGCCTGAGTCAGCAGGTCCCTGTGAGAAGGCAATTGCCATAGTGTCCCTGATAACATTGAGATCAGTTACGGGAACCACGGTTTCTGCGACCACCTGGGGGCTATCAGAATCAGGGAGAGGGCTCCCTGACGTACACGTTCCAGTGTCACCTGGATCAGAGGGACAGGTGGAAAAGCATAGTACAGCACCCCTGCTGGCCAATCATGGGCCAGAGCATCCGTTCCCAATGGTGCATCTGTTTCCTTCAAAGAGAAGTAAAGGTCACACTGTGAGCTAGCTCTGCAAGCGAACAAGTCCACTGAAGCTCTCCCAAATCGTGACCAGACCTGTTCCACGACCCGTGGGTTCAGTCTCCATTCTGACGCCAAGAGAGGCCCTCTCGAGAGGGCATCCGCTCCATAATTTAGTTCACCGGGAACATGAGTCGCCCTGAGTGACAAGATTCTCGGAGCACACCACGTGAGCATCCTCTGCGTCAGTCCGAGGAGGGCTCGGGACCTTGTCCCTCCCTCCCTGTTGATGAAGGACACTGTGGTCCTGTTATCTGATTTCACCAGGACGTGCTGCCCTGCAATCAGACCTTTGCCAAAAAAGTATTTTACTGACAGGAATTCATTCATTCATTCATTCATTCAACCTTTATTTATACAGGCTAGCCTCGTTGAGTCACGGGGACTCATTTACAAGAGGGACCTGTCTCACTCACACCAAACAACCATCCACTCTCTCACTCACACCCAGGGTCAATTTAGAGTCACCAATCAGCCTAACAAGCATGTTTTTTGGTCTGTGGGAGGAAACCGGAGTACCCGGAGGAAACCCACGCATGCACGGGGAGAACATGCAAACTCCAAAGCCAAGGTATGCTTTTCATTTTTCACCATTAAAGTGAACTTCAGACAGGGACGAACCTCCAAATTCTTTGTGGAAAAGGTAATGCGAGGGTGGAATCAGACCTGGAAACATTAGGTTGAACATTTCCAGTAAATGAGTTAGTGCTTTGCCTGTTAAATTGTTCCGCAGCACATACGACATGAGCATCAATAAACTTTCTCCCTTTGAAACAGGTGCACCAGGATACAGGGGCTTGTCACCATCTGCTTGGTCTTCACTGCCCTATAGGAAAAAATATATGAAAAAAAAACATGTATAAATGTAAAGCAAACTTAATGAATAATGTCAGTCTAGCATAAAGTATTTTTCACCTTATAACTCACATCATGGTGCATTGGCTAAATATTGATTTTCCTAAAGTTTACAAAAATTAATTTAAAAAGGGGTTTTGCAGTCTTGTTGTTTAACATATTACACTTGTTATACCTTTCTATTTCTGAGCTAAATTTGAAATTTCCATTTAAAATTGTATAAATCTACAATATTTGGACTAAAAATATAGAAAAACGTCTTTGTGTGGCTTGAGTTCAACAGTGGCTACAGTATTTGAATTTTCCTATTTTTTCAAACTGCTGCCTTACTTGTGCTGCATGCTGTCACAATGCCCTGCATTTGGGTATAAACTTATTTCTATTATATTATTGTTATTATTCTAATTTGTAAGCTGTAGTAGTATTGTGTCTAAATGCTATAATTGCACCTAATGAACCCACAACAACTACGGTACTACAAATTTTATTGAACTACTGTCTACATACCACTGGAAGTTCTGCAGTGTTTTCTCTAGTTGTATTCCCCTCCATCACATCATCATCAGCATGTTTTTCATCTTGATTATTAGCAGCATCAGTCAAGTCTTCATCAGAATATGACAGGGCTTCTTCATTCTACAGGTTGGAAGAAAAGACTGCATTAAGGAGGAGACAAATGAATATAGAAAATACATATGAACCTCAACTTGCAACAGTGCATTTACCTCAGAATTGTCCACATCCCACATGCTTATGGTAGGATTCTCAGTGTGGGGCTCATCTTCATTGTCACTGCTGGAATTGATGTCTTCCTCTCCACTTGTCGAAGTGTTACTCATGTGACAATCTGTGTTGAAGTCATCATGACTGGCATTCTACAGATTGACAATAGAAGGACAAAATGGATCACAAATAAGCTGTTTAAAACGGCCTTTTTTACACAATGGGATGGGTTGCATCTGGTTAGGATGCCTCCTGGACGCCTCCCTGGTGAGGTGTTCCGGGCATGTCCCATCCGGAGGAGACCCAGAGGAAGACCCAGGACACGCTGGAGGGACTATGTTTCTCGGCTGGCCTGGGAACGCCTTGGGATTCCCCCAGAGGAGCTGCTCCAAGTGGCTGGGGAGAGGGAAGTCTGGGTCTCCCTACTTAGGCTGCTACCCCCGCGACCCGACCCCAGATAAGCGGAAGAAAATGGATGGATGGATGGGATGGGTTGCCAGCTGGGCTTTTTTTGGGCTTTTTTTTTTTGAAAGAGCGAGTCGCTTGTTTGTGCTTGTTTTGAAGGAGCTGATCGCTTCTTTCAGTCTGGAGATCTGGCAACCCTGATACTAGCAATAACAGCATTGTAAGAGGGGGACAGTTGAGCCCGGAGGCCTCCACCTCTGTTTAATGATGGACGGTTTCTTTTCACAAAGATGACCTCCTTTACTCCTCTCTCAAACCATCGTTCCTCTCTATCAAGGATGTGAACATCTTCCTCCCTGAAAGAGTGACCGCTGGCCTGGAGATGAGTGTAGACTGCAGAGTCCTGACCTGATGATGTTGATCTTCTGTGCTGGGCCATCCTTTTGGCCAGTGGCTGTTTAGTTTCCCTGATATAAGACTGATCACAGCCCTCCTGACACTGAACAGCATACACAATATTACTGTTTGTGCCGGAGGACTGGATCTTTGGGATGAACAAGTCTATATCAGTGCTATATCAAGTCCTGTGGGACAAAGTATCAACCCTCTCTCTGTGTATATCCAGATAAATATATGTATACACACACACACACACACACACACACACACACACACGCACACACACACACACCATATATATTCATATATATACAGTACTGTATATATAAACAAAAGAGCTTTGGCTCAATCTTGCATGCTGAATAGGTCGGTACAGAGTGGAAAAAACGGTTTTGCTTCAGACCAACTCTGCTGAGGATAACATTACAGAAAGTGAGGCAGTAGTGTCAAAGTAAAAATGCTATTATTAGTGTAGTGGTGGATATGAAAGGAAATGCATGTACCATACCGTACTACAAGCATATATTTGTGTTGTTCTTGGAGACCACAAAATCAAGGTTTGGCCAAAATCTAACAGTTACACTTTCAAGTTCAATTTTGTATCTATTAACATCAGCAGGAGACAAAGTTTCCATCAACTACTCAAAATATAAACCAGGCTCATGTCATCATTACCTGCTGAGTGGAGGACCTTCCATCTCTAACATCTCTGTGGGAAGCAAAAGACTGATCCCTGAGATCTTGCATGTTGTCCTGTAGTTCTGCACAGCCCTGTAAAGGTAAAGTGTTAACATCAGTTATAACTCTAATCATTTTATTGTCCATGAGCATACTGAATGCACTTTTAACATAGAAACAAGAAAACAAAGAAACTAAAATGAATAATAAAAATTATTTCCGTTATTCTTCCCACACCAAAATATTGGCCAGCTGATAAGAAAATAATGCACTAAATACAGCAACAAGGTCTATGAGTGCACACCTATTTCTCCAGCTCCCCGAGCGCTTTCGGGCTGCTCACTGCACCACCTGGTAGGTGGTTGGGTTAAATGCAGAGACGAATTTCGTCTGTGTATGGGAACATACGCAGATGACAGGAATAGACATTATTATTATTATTATTATTATTAACAAACTGAGAAATCATTAAACTATTTTGCATTTAAAATTATTCCTTTTGAGACAGATAAAACGTTATGGGACGTGAAATTCTAAACACATGTACTAATACAGACTGACTTTAATTTGCGATTAGTTTTATAAAAATATACAGTATAGTAACACAAATTTAAGAATCAACATTTCATCCTCCAGCTTCCTCCTCCTCTGCAGCTGAGAGCTGAACCTAATGCAGGTATTTGTCTTTCTTCTTTTTTTTTTAATGAAGCAAATATAACAAACACCACAAGAAATAACAGCATAACTTGTTATGCTGTTATTTCTTACACAATGAAATAAAAAAAGACAAGTTACCAGGGGGAAAAAAATAAAATAAAAAAATAGCTTAAAAATATTGTATTTCAGCCTGACATTTTCAGACAAGTGTTCTTCTTTTTTTTATTATTATTATTAAACCGGCAAAACGATATAAAAGTGCAAAAAATGTGCAAATGAACACTTAATGCATTAGACATGTGAAACTCTCTAACCTCACAGCAGCCTAGCTAGCTAGCTAGCTCAGCTATAGGCTGCTGGTGATGTGTTATGATCGTAAACATTAAACATGAAATCGTTGCAGACTTCATTCTGATACTTACTTTTTATTTCCATCTGTGCCTGGTACTTCTTGGAATTTCTGCTTTGTAATCCTCCAAATATCTTTGATAAGGTCCTCGACGTTTCGCCATGTTATTTCCGATGAGCTAACAGCTACCTTCTTTGTTGTTCTCGGTTTTAAAATATCGCGTGACTTTAACTTTCACTTCTCGTTCATGTGACCGCCTCCCTCCCCGGCAGCCAATAGGGAACCAAATTTCAAATTTCCCGCACATTTTCCTGCGTCTTCTTTTTCTCACAGCGAGGAGGACAAACAAACAAACAAGTCTCATCGTCGGAAAAAGCGTTTTTAGGATTGGCTTCACAAAATGGCATTTGCCATTTATTACTTCAAGGACAAGACTGTGGAAGTTGGGAAGACTTTGTGGATTACTGAGGACCAGCGACAATGTCCAAAATCAATAACTCAGTGCCCTGATTTGGAAGATGAAGATGGATGGATGGATGTAAAATGAAGGCAGAAAAAAGTCAGATCCTCCTGCCTATTTTCCAGCAAAGGTTTTATTGTTTGGTGGTAAGTTGTGGAATGTCTGCTTTCTTGATAGCACTTTTTTTCCTCTTGCATGTGTTCGGTATCGCTTTTGGAATTTGTCAGTCAAGCTTTTTTTAATGTGATGTTTGTTACACAGATAACTACAGTGATCTCTGCAAGAAGAGACAAGCATTTATAGAAGGGGAAGATATCTGGCAAGAAACACCAAAGAGAAAGTGTAAGCCAAACAACAAGTGGAAAGATGTGGAACAGGAAGATCATGAAGTTCAACCAAAGAAGGTAGCTTCATCAATAAATATTCTGTTTCAGAACTGAAGTAGAAAAAGTGCAGTGAAAATACAAATCTAAAATAAATTCTAATTTTGACAGAAAAAAATAAGAGCAACCAGTACAGAAACAGAATCGGCAAACCGTATGATAAATGAGCTGAAGAGGCAACTGGAAAACAAGACTTCAGAGGTAAAAAAAATTAACTATATTAACTATATTTTAACTTTGAGTTGATGCAATAACCTGTGTGAGTTGTGCTGCCACATGATTCTTTTTTGTTGTTGTTTTGTTGTTTGTTGTTTTTGTTTTGTCCTGTAGATGTGTACCAGTAACTCCAATGAGGCATCATCAGACTTGCTGCCCAGAAGCTGGAGTGTGGCACAGGACAAAATAGAAAGGCTTCAGGCAGAAATTAAGAGACGACCGTGTGGATGAAATGTTAGATGCCATGAGAGGTAATTTCTTGAAAGTAATTTAAGTGAATGATAAGACTTTTTTAAAACTGTGGAAAATGGAGAACACCTTGGTTGAATGTTCTATTTGCCTTATTCAATGTCCTCCTACTTCCTGTTCCTCCTTAATTAGTTCAGCTCTTCAATGCACAAATGACTAATGTAATCTTTATTTTTAATGGTCTCAAAACACAGTAGTGACAGTTTTTGTTCCTTTGTCCCCTGTTTTTATGTTTTTTTACAGAGCTTCCAGCTGTTGTGAAACAGCTGAAAGATGTGCTCAGTCAGATCTCAGCTCCTGCATCCAACCAGTCAACACCCACACCATCTGTACAGTCACCAGTTGCTCCGTATCTTCAAGTGCCGTCTGACCCGGATGACATGGTAATAACCTCTGAATGCATGGATACTGTATGTTATTGATCCATGTAGAGAATAATTTGAAATACAATTTCCTTCTACAACTTTTGATTACACACAAACTAGAAAGAAAATGCCATTAATGATGGATAATTCGGAAATAAAATTATGCCCCCAGATGATGGTATAAATCAATAGAATATAGGCTTAGACATATTCAATGCATTGATGAATATATACTTTATATTTCCAAATACGGTACTGTAAATGTGTAATCATTATTTGGAATGGATAATGACATTCATATGTTTTTAGGTGCCTCTTGTGCCAGACCATGATGTGCAAGTCCCAAGACGAAAGCTAAGGTCTCTACGAACTACAAACTCAGCTGTGTTTGTTGGAGATCTCGCTGTGCTAGTCTACGGTAGAGAAGTGTTGTCCAGTTCCAGTTTGACTGGGAGGCAGTCAGGGGCCCATAAAGATCTGGAGTCAAAGCCACCATTGGACAACACATTGCTTGACGCTATACTTGGTGAGTGCATATAATGTTGGACAAGAATCATTCTAAAATTAATTCCTACCGTTTTCTCCTTTTTATGAATAATGTTCCATGAGATTCTCTGATCAGGTTCATGCTGATTGCGATACAATCACCTATAAATATCAATCACTAACATATTGATTGAATTGGATTTGAGCACTACAGGCTACATGATTTGGGAAAACTGAGTCATAAAACCAACTTAAGTTAGATATAAAACTGTTTTACCTTTCTTTTTCAAGGGAAGAATTAAGATAATTTGCAGCACAATGCAGCAACTATTCAGACAAAAAGTAAAGCACTTAAAGGAGCTGTATGTAACTTTTCTAACAATATATTTTTAACATATTTCTTCACTCTGTCACTACCTCCTGACATACCCGGTACTGATTTTAGACAAGTAATCTCTGAAAAAACTATTGTCCCCTTGCTTCTCTGAAAGCATTTCTAAAAAGCCACAGTGACCCGCCGTTAACCAGCCAATAAAAACAGAGCTTGAATTCGAATCAGCCAATAAAAACAGAGCTTGAATTTGAATTTCAGCAGAGCAAGGGGTAACAGAGCCATATGGCTCTGAGGGGAAGGGACCAGAAACGTGTCTCTGTTCAAAATTTTCCTAAGTTCCAGCGTGTTCCAGAAATTACATACTGAACCTTTAAATTTACCAGCTATTACTAACACAATCTTTTACAGATTAGAAACATTAACACTCTACACAGGCTAAATTGTGCAACAGGTCAAACAAAATTCAAAACATTGCGTAAATCAAATATTAAATGAAGTTTTCAATAAAATTCAAATGCAGGTAGATATTAAGTTATTAAATAAAATATCGGAGACCACAACTTAGTTTCGTGTTATTGTTGTTCTTCTGTTTCTGCTGACTTAGAGCTGGTGCTAATTATTGACTGATGCCTGTACATGTTTTATCATAAATGCTTTAACTGGAATGTAATTGTTCTATAATTCTTTCGTCTTTGATAATTGTTGAACAGCACCTTGTGAATTTCATTTCTGCGAAAGGCACTCTATAAATAAACTTTTACTTACTAATAATACGGTAATTACCGAATAATAATAATATTTATACATTTATTGTGCATCACTCGTGAAAGCAAGAGATTTATTTTAAGGAGATGTTTGATGTCATAGTAACTATGCTGAAACAATGGTATAACATTGGAGTAATTTTTTTGTGTCTTTTTTCATTCAGTCTACACCAACGCAAAGTTCCCTGACACCACCATGCAGGATGTGAGAAGAATCATAAGGAAGAAATGCAACAACATAAACTATGTCAAGAAACAAAATGAAAAGAAGAACTAATCCAGTAAGAATGTTTTTTTTTGTTGTTTGTTTTTTTTGTTTGTTTTTTTGTTTTTGTTGAAAGAAGTGAATTTTCTTTTTCCGGATGTGCAATTTTGTTCCGGATGTGCAATTTTGTTCCGGATGTGCAATTTTTCCAAAGATGCGCAATTGCCTTAACCCGAAAAGGAAGGACTTCAATTTCCAGTTGGGAGTGTACCTTACTGTATTGCTTATTTTTTCAAGCAAATGCACGTTTTGCTGTTGACTTTGTTTTGTTTACATTTGGACATTTAAGTTAAATGTGCACCTTTACATTTCAATTTTTAAAGCTGTGAAGTGGTTTGTTTTTTATATTGTTCCACTATAGACATTGTTTTTTAACTGAATTTTAATGCTATATAAAAAGACTGAAGTTATCAGGATTTTGTCTTGTGACTTTGTGAACACATTACAGTGTAGTCTGGGTTATCTTTAGGAAGTAAATTTTAGCTAATTTTAGCTAGTATTCAACAAGGAATTGCTAAGCAAACTTACAAGTGTAACCTTACATTTAAAATGACATGGTATTAGTTTTAGAAATTCTAAAAAGTGAAATGTGGACTACAACTAGTGCAATGGCAGTATACAAAATAGTATACTTTAAGTATACTTCAACAAACTAGAGTATGACCTAGAAGTATATAACTAGTGCAATGGCAGTATACAAAATAGTATACTTTAAGTATACTTCAACAAACTAGAGTATGACCTAGAAGTATATAACTAGTGCAATGGCAGTATACAAAATAGTATACTTTAAGTATACTTCAACAAACTAGATTATGACCTACAAGTATATAACTAGTGCAATGGCAGTATACAAAATAGTATACTTTAAGTATACTTCAACAAACTGGATTATGACCTAGAAGTATATAACTAGTGCAATGGCAGTATACAAAATAGTATACTTTAAGTATACTTCAACAAACTAGATTATGACCTACAAGTATATAACTAGTGCAACGGCAGTATACAAAATAGTATACTTTAAGTATACTTCAACAAACTTGATTATGACCTACAAGTATATAACTAGTGCAACGGCAGTATATAAAAAGTATACTTGTTGTACACTTAAAGTATACTTAAGAAAACTGAATTATAAACTAGAAGTATATAGGGAAGTATACTCAAAGTATACTTTTTATAAACTAAAAGTGTCCCAAATCAGTCCGAAGAGGTATTAAAAAAGTATACTTGTAGTATACTACAAGTACATAGTGTGGAGTATACTTGATATATGTATACTTATACTCAAGTATACTTAAAAAAGTGAACTTTAAGTATACTTCTTTTTGCTAAGGGTGGGTTCTGTCTGGGTTCTGCTGGGTTCTGCTGGCTGCTTTCATTTGTCAAGACATGTTTTATTTTGAAGGGACACGTACTTCCGGTGTTGTAATTAAGTTCACGTGAGGATGTGTGTATATAAGGTGACGTGTCAAATAATAAAATACTTGGAAGTCATTCCCTTTGTGGTGAACAAACCAGAATGCTGACTCTTGGTCATTTTTATTCCTCCGTGATGACGGTTTGTCTGGATGAATGCACGCTCGGATTCCGACAATGTAGATGTACCGGCTGACGACGGGGATGAACCGGCCGACGATGTGGATGAACCGGCCGACGACGTGAGTGTACCGGCTGACACCGATGAAGTGAATTAAAAGGACTGCCAGAGACATTTTAAATCCATTGAGATCCATTTAAATAGTTTTCCGTCCATATAACTCAAAGCGAATCAAACAGTTTGCTGTACTCAAAAATAAAACAGCAAGATGTATCCTATGTCCAGTCAAGCACAGCTGATGGACGTTCAGCAGCTGCAGCAGCAGCTGGAGGATTGTAGAGACGAGAGCAGCCACTGGATGGAGCAGGAGGCTGAGCTGAAGTATGGAATTGACAGCCCACCAGAACCCAGATACAGCCCAGCTGAGTCCAGCAGAACCCAGCTACAGCCCAGGAGAACCCAGGAGAACCCAGCAGAACCCAGACAGAACCCAGATAAAGCCCAGGAGAACTCCAGGAAGGGCGCAAGATACAACCCGGAGAAGCTCTGGATGACGGCGAGCACGGGTGAAGCTTTTGGAGATTGGAGTCATAAAGACGAGCGTTTTTGGTGAGCAACTACTGAATGCTAACTGGCACCATGAACAAACGCGTCGTCGATTCAAGTAGCCGATGGGCGCGGCTAACCTTCGACGGAGACGAAAGCAATTATGGACTGTGAGAGACGAAAGTTCTGGGACATTTCAAACTTCAAGGTTTGAAAGACACCATCTTGGGGAGAAATATCGACGAAGAATGTGTTTTCCGGCTGACGAAGTAAGTTTACCGGCCGAAGTGTGTTTACCGGCCGACGACGATGAAGTTTGTTTACCGGCCGACGACGTGTGTTTACCGGCCGATGAAGTTTGTTTACCGGTCGATGACGTGGATGTACCGGCCAATGACGTGGATGTTTACCGGCCGATGACGAGGAAGTACCGGCTGACGACGAGGAAGTACCGGCCGACGATGTGGATGAACCGGCCGACGATGGAGATGAACCGGCCGACGATGTGGATGAACCGGCCGACGATGTGGATGAACCGGCCGACGATGGAGATGAACCGGCCGACGATGAGGATGAACCGGCCGACGATGAGGATGAACCGGCCGACGACGAGGAGAGAAAACAATGCATGATGAAGAGATCCATGCTGTATGATGAGGAGATCCATGCTGTATGATGAGGAGATCCATGCTGTATGATGAGGAGATCCATGCTGTATGATGAGGAGATCCATGCTGTATGATGAGGAGATCCATGCTGTATGATGAGGAGATCCATGCTGTATGATGAGGAGATCCATGCTGTATGATGAGGAGATCCATGCTGTATGATGAGGAGATCCATGCTGTATGATGAGGAGATCCGTGCTGCATGATGAGGAGATCCATGCTGTATGAGGAGGAGATCCGTGCTGCATGAGGAGGAGATCCATGCTGTATGAGGAGCTGAGGTTCCATCAACCCTAGAACCAAAACACAGATGAAGGAGCAGCTGATCCAAGCAGCTGCAGCAGTCTGAGATGAAGGAGCATCAGGCCCAACAGATTTAATAATGACAGACTGTACTACCTCGCAACATTATGTGAGTACGATGAGTGCAATAAGACTTTTGATTTACAAACATGGCACGAGATATTGGGACACTGCAACCATAGTGACATTTTAAAATTGCAAAATGTAGTTGATGGGCATAAATACGCTTTAATATTCACTGATGATTTTTCCGGTGCAATATTTGTTTATTTTCTTAAAAATAAGAGCGATACTGTTCACGCAAGAAATTCTTTTTGGCTGATACAGCACCATATGGGAAAATAAAATGTATAAGATCGGATAATGGAATAGAATGTTATGCATACAAACAGAAACAAGGGAAACTCGATGCAAAATGCACAAAAGGTATTTTTATAGGATATGAAAATAACAGTCCTGCATATTGGATTTATTTTCCAGAGAACACAAAGGTGCAAAAATGCAGATTAGTTAAATTCTTGACTAAAATGTAATGACTAAAGAGCAGTTAGATTCAGAATCACAGGAAACAAGCTCAGATCAACCAGAAGTAAACGACCTGGCACCACCTAGTGGCGAATCAGAGGACAGACGGTATCCTTCTAGAATAAGAAAAAGACCAGACCTTAATGAATATTTAACAAGTGCAAAAGAAGAAAACCACGTATTAACCAACATAGACTACTGTTACAGATTAATATATGACATACCTAAAACATTTAATGAAGCTATGATGTCACCAAACTCAAAAGAATGAACAGCTGCTATGGATGAAGAAATATACTCACTAAAAGAAAATAACATTTTTACCCTAACGACTTTGCCAGTGAAGGATATATATTTGGAGTGTAAATATTGTGAAGATAACAAGTTAAAAAAAAAAAAAATGAATGTATGCATTAATTATAAACTTTATTAATTGGCTGCCTTCTTTTTGTGCTCCTTTTATATTGAGATATATTTTACATTAAGATCGTCCAAAATAAGAAAGTTAATTCTCAATAGTCCAGGTATCAAATCCGCTCATTCTCAATCAGTTCATCTGGACAGTTTCTTTTTAGTAGAAACGTTTCACCCTCACTCCAGAGGGCTTCGTCAGTCAGAGTAGTCCAAAGCAAACTGAAGCTACCCCACCAAGTAAACAACTTAAGTGGACCAACCAGTTTGCTGTAGCCAAGATGGTTTCTGGGGGCTTGTCCCTCGTCGACTCCTCCCAGGCAGGCAGACATGTCCAAAGTGGTTCAAGACAAGAAAGTTAATTCTCAATAGTCCAGGTATCAAATCCGCTCATTCTCAATCAGTTCATCTGGACAGTTTCTTTTTAGTAGAAACGTTTCACCCTCACTCCAGAGGGCTTCGTCAGTCAGAGTAGTCCAAAGCAAACTGAAGCTACCCCACCAAGTAAACAACTTAAGTGGACCAACCAGTTTGCTGTAGCCAAGATGGTTTCTGGGGGCTTGTCCCTCGTCGACTCCTCCCAGGCAGGCAGACATGTCCAAAGTGGTTCAAGACAAGAAAGTTAATTCTCAATAGTCCAGGTATCAAATCCGCTCATTCTCAATCAGTTCATCTGGACAGTTTCTTTTTAGTAGAAACGTTTCACCCTCACTCCAGAGGGCTTCGTCAGTCAGAGTAGTCCAAAGCAAACTGAAGCTACCCCACCAAGTAAACAACTTAAGTGGACCAACCAGTTTGCTGTAGCCAAGATGGTTTCTGGGGGCTTGTCCCTCGTCGACTCCTCCCAGGCAGGCAGACATGTCCAAAGTCTTTGGACATGTCTGCCTGCCTGGGAGGAGTCGACGAGGGACAAGCCCCCAGAAACCATCTTGGCTACAGCAAACTGGTTGGTCCACTTAAGTTGTTTACTTGGTGGGGTAGCTTCAGTTTGCTTTGGACTACTCTGACTGACGAAGCCCTCTGGAGTGAGGGTGAAACGTTTCTACTAAAAAGAAACTGTCCAGATGAACTGATTGAGAATGAGCGGATCGTCCAAAATGTGTTTTGTATAAGCGAAACATGTATAACATTGGTCGATGGGTACATGTAAAGAAAATACTGGTGATGGTCAAGAGAAATACAAAGTAAGATTCAGAATGAAGTTATGGGCATACTCAAACATTTTCTTGGCATCCATTTTGAACATACAGAAAACTATGTAAAAATGTCACAAGAAGAATTTGTAGATAAAATACTTGAGCTGCAATGAAGATGCTGAGAAAGTGGAGAATGTAAATAATGTTTTGTTTGATACTGTTTGTTATTGATTGTTTTTGATTGATGGATTTTGACAAAATGAACGCAAGTAGGGGTGTTGAGTGGAACAAATATGCTTTCATTTGTCAAGACATGTTTTATTTTGAAGGGACACGTACTTCCGGTGTTGTAATTAAGTTCACGTGAGGATGTGTGTATATAAGGTGACGTGTCAAATAATAAAATACTTGGAAGTCATTCCCTTTGTGGTGAACAAACCAGAATGCTGACTCTTGGTCATTTTTATTCCTCCGTGATGACGGTTTGTCTGGATGAATGCACGCTCGGATTCCGACTGAGTGACGCTACCTGCTGACACCTTTATCTTCCAGAAAACTGCTACTAACTTGTAACAAAGTCACTCGAGAGAAAGAATAAAGACACAAACCTAAAAGATGCAGTTGATGGTTGGGACTGAAAACAGCATCTAACATGTGTCTTGCTCCGTTTGTTCCTGAGCTGCAGCTCTACTTCCAAAATCCTCAGACTTTTCTTCTTCCTCTGCTTCCAGCTGTTTGAGCCGCTGTCTCCACATCTGTTCACTTCCGGTCAGCAACATTTACAGATGTTACAGCTCAATTTAACGTTCACTTCAACTCATTTGAGCAGCAGTCGAGAGAAAAGGCCTTCAGCTCGTAGCTACGGAGCAGAACAACAAACACTGACGTCACAACTGAGCAACTTCCGGTGCTGCTGGTCTTCAAAATAAGAGCTCGAACTGAGCTGCTCTTCAGCTCTACATCCTTCAGTTTCTGTGTTCCCATGACAACTTGTAAATAGTTCACTGAATTTAGACCCATCTGATGTAGTTTAAGAAGGATTAGTATTTAATCAACACAAACTAGATGATGTCATGAAAGATGAGCAGCTTGTGGTGCATCTTCAAGCAGAGCAGAAAGAAAAGTGTTGAATCTTCATGAACACACGTCTGGGATCAACCTCTTTATCAGAGTCCTGGAAACATCTGGATCCTTCTTCAGGATCTGAACAGCTGCTGTCTCCTTGGTCTTCAGGCTTGAATTTAATCAATATTTTGTAAATATTGAATCAAGCCTTGCAGCTAAAATACCAAAAGTAGATAATAATGTGTGTCATTCAATTAAAAGTTGCACCAACAGTATTTTTCTTAGTGGAACTAACAAAGAGGAAATTATGAAAATGGTAAAAAAATCTCTCAGACAAGAGATCAAAAGACTGGGTGGACATGGATATGATGTTCGTAAAAGAAATAATAAGTTATGTTATTGAACCGTTTACATATATATGCAATTTATCTTTTTCAACAGGAATATTTCCAGATAACATGAAAGTAGCAAAGGTAATTCCTCTTTTTAAAAATGGTGATAAATGTGTATTCAATAATTATAGGCCAATATCCTTATTACCACAGTTCTCAAAAATTCTAGAAAAACTATTTGTGACCAGATTGGATCAATTTATTGATAAACAAAATATTTTAAGTAGCAGTCAGTATGGGTTTAGAGAAAAAAACTCTACGTCAATGGCTCTCATGGATTTAATGGAACAAATAACTAATGCTGTCGATCATAAACAGTACTGTGTTAGTGTTTTTGTTGATCTAAAAAAAGCATTTGATACAACTGACCACACCATTCTCCTTGAAAAACTAAATAAATATGGTATTAGCTCTGCAGAGAGTGGTGAAGGCTGCACAGAAGTCTGTTGGAGTCAGTCTCCCCACCATCACAGACATTTACACCTCCAGATGCAGGAAAAGAGCCACCTGCATCATGAAAGACCTCACTCATCCAGCACACTCACTCTTTGCCCCACTCCCCTCAGGACGGAGGTTGAGGAGCATCAAGTGTAGAACCACTAGACTGAGGAACAGCTTCTACCCTGAGGCTGTTAGACTCATGAATAAATAAAAATAAAATAAAAAATAAACACTGCAAAATATCACATCATACTGATGCTGATCTGTTTTCTTGTTGCTGTATTCATCTGTGTTCATCTGTGACCATCTGCTCATACAAACTCATGTTCGTGCTGCTGTTTATTCCCACTATATTAAGCTTAGTGTATTACTAGTTGATGCTTTTCTTAGTTAGTTCTAGATGTTATTACTGTTTTTCTCTTTCATTTGTTGTTGGATGTAACTGGGACCTCGTGTACATAATCTCGTTTTCATCTCATGTACCACATGCGGTGCAAATGACAATAAAGACTCTCTGACTCTGACTCTATTAGAGGACCAGCTTTACAGTGGGTATCCAGCTATTTGAAGGACAGGAAACAGTTTGTGCAAATAAATGATGTTAGATCTGACCTCCGTGATATCACTTGTGGAGTTCCTCAGGGTTCTGTGCTTGGACCAAAGTTATTTATTTTATATGTGAATGACTTGGTAAATGTGTCAGGACTACTTAAATGTGTTCTTTTTGCCGATGACACCACATTTTTCTGTTCGGGTAATGACATAAAACAGATTTTGGATATGATGAAAACAGAATTTATAAAAATACAAACTTGGTTTAAATTAAACAAATTATCTTTGAATTTAGATAAAACTAATTACATGATATTCAGTAACAAAAAGAGAATTGTTGATGACGATCCATTTGAAATTGAAGATGTTGTGATCTGTAAAGTGAGTGAAGTGAAGTTTCTGGGTGTTATCATTGATGACAAACTGACATGGAAACATCATGTAAATTCCATCCATCCATCCATCCATCTTCTTCCGCTTATCCGGGGTCGGGTCGCGGGGGTAGCAGCCTAAGTAGGGAGGCCCAGACTTCCCTCTCCCCAGCCACTTGGAGCAGCTCCTCTGGGGGAATCCCAAGGCGTTCCCAGGCCAGCCGAGAAACATAGTCCCTCCAGCGCGTCCTGGGTCTTCCTCTGGGTCTCCTCCCGGTGGGACATGCCCGGAACACCTCACCAGGGAGGCGTCCAGGAGGCATCCTAACCAGATGCCCGAGCCACCTCAACTGGCTCCTCTCGATGTGGAGAAGCAGCGGCTCTACTCCGAGTCCCTCCCGGATGACTGAGCTTCTCACCCTATCTCTAAGGGAGAGTCCAGCCACCCTGCGGAGAAAACTCATTTCAGCCGCTTGTATCCGAGATCTTGTTCTTTCGGTCATAACCCAAAGCTCATGACCATAGATGAGGGTGGGAACGTAGATCGATCGGTAAATTGAGAGCTTTGCCTTTTGACTCAGCTCTCTCTTCACCACGACAGACCGGTACAGCGCCCGCTTCACTGCGGACGCTGCACCTATCCGCCTATCGATCTCACGCTCCAGTTTTCCCTCATTCGTGAACAAGATCCCGAGATACTTAAACTCCTCCACTTGGGGCAGGACCTCCTCCCCGACCCGGAGAGGGCATGCTACCCTTTTCCGGCTCAAGACCATGGCCTCGGATTTGGAGGAACTGATCCTCATCCCGGCCGCATCACACTCGGCTGCAAACCGCTCCAGTGAAAGTTGTAAATCACGAACTGATGAAGCCAGTAGGACCACATCATCTGCAAAAAACAGAGAAGCGATTCTAAGGTCACCAAAACGGATCCTCTCAACACCTTGGCTGCGCCTAGAAATTCTGTCCATAAAAGTTATGAACAGAATCGGTGACAAAGGGCAACCTTGGCGGAGTCCAACTCTCACCGGAAACGAGCCTGACTTACTGCCGGCAATGCGGACCAAGCTCTGACACCGGTCGTACAGGGACCTAACAGCCCTTATCAAAGGGCCTGGTACCCCATACTCCCGGAGTACCCCCCACAGAACCCCCCGAGGGACGCGGTCGAATGCCTTCTCCAAGTCCACAAAGCACATGTAAACTGGTTGGGCAAACTCCCACGCACCCTCCAGGACCCTGTTGAGGGTGTAGAGCTGGTCCAGTGTTCCACGACCAGGACGAAAACCACACTGCTCCTCCTGAATCCGAGGTTCGACTATCCGACGGACCCTCCTCTCCAGAACCCCTGAATAGACCTTACCAGGGAGGCTTAAGAGTGTGATCCCCCTATAGTTGGAACACACCCTACGGTCCCCCTTTTTGAATAGGGGAACCACCACCCCAGTCTGCCAATCCAAGGGAACTGCCCCCGATGTCCACGCGATATTGCAGAGTCGCGTAAGCCAACACAACCCTACAACATCCAGAGCCCTAAGGAACTCCGGGCGAATCTCATCCACCCCCGGAGCCTTGCCACCGCGGAGCTTTTTAACCACCTCGGCGACCTCAGCACCAGAGATCGGAGAACCCGACCCAAAGTCCCCAGGCTCTGCTTCCTCAGTGGAAGACGTGCCAGTAGGATTGAGGAGGTCTTCGAAGTATTCCGCCCACCGACTCACAACATCCCGAGTTGAGGTCAGCAGCACGCCACCTCCACCATAAATGGTGTTGGTCTCGTACCTCTTTCCCCCCCTGAGACGCCGGATGGTGGACCAGAATCGCCTCGAAGCCGTACGGAAGTCATTCTCCATGGCCTCTCCGAACTCCTCCCACGCCCGAGTTTTTGCCTCAGCAACCACCCGAGCCGCATGCCGCTTGGACTGCCGGTACCTATCAGCTGCTTCCGGGGTCCCACAAGCCAAAAAGGCCCAATAGGACTCCTTCTTCAGCCTGACAGCATCCCTCACTGCCGGTGTCCACCACCGGGTTCGAGGGTTGCCACCACGACAGGCACCAACAACCTTGCGGCCACAGCTCCGATAAGCTGCCTCGACAATAGAGGCGCGGAACACGGCCCACTCGGACTCCATGTCCCCCGCCTCCCTCGGAACGTGTTCAAAGCTCTCCCGGAGGTGGGAGTTAAAGCTCCGTCTTACGGGAGACTCTGCCAGACGTTCCCAGCAGACCCTCACAATACGTTTGGGTCTGCCAGGTCTGACCGGCATCCTCCCCCACCATCGGAGCCAACTCACCACCAGGTAGTGGTCAGTTGACAGCTCCGCCCCTCTCTTCACCCGAGTGTCCAAGACATGCGGCCGCAGATCAGATGAGACGACAACAAAGTCGATCATCGAACTGCGACCTAGGGTGTCCTGGTGCCAAGAGCACATATGGACACCCTTATGCTTAAACATGGTGTTCGTTATGGACAATCCATGACGAGCACAGAAGTCCAATAACAGAACACCACTCTGGTTCAGATCAGGGGGGCCGTTCCTCCCAACCACACCCCTCCAGGTCTCACTGTCATTGCCCACGTGAGCGTTGAAGTCCCCCAGTAGAACAAGGGAGTCCCCAGGAGGCGCACTCTCCAATACCCCCTCCAAGGACTCCAAAAAGGGTGGGTAGTCTGAGCTGCCGTTTGGTGCATAGGCACAAACAACAGTCAGAGCCCGTCCCCCCACACGTAGGCGAAGGGAGGCTACCCTCTCGTTCACCGGGGTGAACCCCAACGTACAGGCACCAAGATGGGGGGCAACCAGTATGCCCACTCCTGCTCGGCGCCTCTCACCAGGGGCAACTCCAGAGTGGAAGAGTGTCCAACCCCTCTCAAGGAAACTGGTTCCAGAGCCAGAGCCATGCGTTGAGGTGAGTCCGACTATTTCTAGTCGGAAACTCTCAACCTCACACACTAGCTCAGGCTCCTTCCCCACCAGAGAGGTGACATTCCATGTCCCAATGGCCAGCTTCTGTAGCCGAGGATCAGACCGCCAGGGTCCCCGCCCTCGGCCACCACCCATCTCACATTGCACCCGACCCCTTTGGCCCCTCCCACAGGTGGTGAGCCCATGGGAAGGGGGACCCACGTCTCCTCTTCGGGCTGTGCCCGGCCGGGCTCCATGGGTAAAAGCCCGGCCACCAGGCGCTCGCCAGCGTGCCCCACCTCCGGGCCTGGCTCCAGAGTGGGGCCCCGGTGACCCGCGTCCGGGCGAGGGAAAACTTAGTCCATTTATTGCACTCATCATAGGGGTTTTTGGGCTGCACTTTGTCTGGTCCCTTATCTAGGACCTGTCTGCCTTGGGTGACCCATCTAGGGGCATGAAGCCCCTGACAGCATAGCTCCTAGGATCATTGGGTCATGTAGGATCATGTAAATTCCATTTTTTTAAAAATAGCTAGATCAATTGCAGTACTGTATAAAGTCAGGGATTTTTTAATTGATAAAATCAAAAAAGGCGTTCAATACAGAACAACTGGACTTTATTTGTAACAAACAAGACGTTTCGCTTCTCATCCGAAAAGCTTAATTGATAAAGCTTTACATATGTTGTATAACACAATCATTGCTCCACATTTAATCTATTGTATTGAGGTTTGGGGAAAAGCGTGCAAAACTATTACAAAGCCTGTTTTTATTTTACAAAAGAGAGCTGTAAGAGTAATCACCAGAAAACATTTCAGTCACCCATCAAACACTTTGTTTCTTCAGCTAAACTTATTGAAATTCCAGGAATTGGTAGAATATAGTATTTTATCAGTTATGTATAGGGCTCATAATAACACATTACCTTTAAATATCCAAAGAAATTTTATAAAAAGACAAAGTTATTACAATCTCAAAGGGACAGAGATATTCATCAAACCACAATTCAGAACCAGCTTAAAGGGACGGTCTACCTCAATTCAGGGAGTTCGATTGTGGAATGCTCTGGAGAGTGATGTTAAAAATGAAAAATCAATGTATACATTTAAGAAAAAGGTCAAAAAGGACTTGCTCAAAAACTATATGATGTAACTTTGCGTGTTTGTGTATTACACTTATGTTGTACTTATGATGTAGCTTAGTGCGTTTGTGTATTACAGTTAGAAAAATTAAGTAGAGTTATTCATTTTGTGAAGCAGTTTGTGTATTACAGTTAGAAAAATTAAGTAGAATTATTCATTTTTGTGATGATTCATTCATTCATTCATTCAACCTTTATTTATACAGGCTAGCCTCGTTGAGTCACGGGGACTCATTTACAAGAGGGACCTGTCTCACTCACACCAAACAACCATCCACTCTCACACTCACACCTAGGGTCAATTTAGAGTCACCAATCAGCCTAACAAGCATGTTTTTTGGTCTGTGGGAGGAAACCGGAGTACCCGGAGGAAACCCACGCATGCACGGGGAGAACATGCAAACTCCACCCAGAAAGGCCCCGGACCGGGATTTGAACCGGCAACCTTCTCGCTGAGAGGCAGCAGCTCTACCAGTTGTGCCACCGTGCTGCCCTATGTATGTATATGCCCTGTGTATTTTGTGTATTACAGTTAGGAAAATTAAGTAGAATTATTCATTTTGTGAACATCTTGATGTTGTGCCATCTTTTAGTTTGTGTATTACAGTTAGAAAAATTAAGTAGAATTATGCATTTTATGATCTAGTTTGTGTATTACAGTTAGGAAAATTAAGTAGAAAAAAAATAATAAAAAAATAGGAAAATTAAGTAGGAAATTTTTTTTTTAAGTGTGATGTAGTTTGTGTATTAGTTAGAAAAATTAAGTAGAATTATTCATTTTGTGATGTAGTTTGTGTATCACAGTTAGAAAAATTAAGTAGAATTATGGGTGATGTAGTTTGTGTATTACAGTTAGAAAAATTAAGTAGAATTATTCATTTTGTGATCTAGTTTATGTATTACAGTTAGGAAAATTAAGTAGAATTATTCATTTTGTGATGTAGTTTGTGTATTACAGTTAGAAAAATAAGTAGAATTATTCATTCTGTGATGTTGCTTGAAGGTTATCATTGGTTGAACAAACTGTGAAATAAGGGGCAGATATAATAAGATTTCATCTTCTTTCTGCTCCCTTCATTTTATCCTACTTGTATTCTTGTATCTGATGAAACTGTCTTGTATTGTTCTTTTAAAATGAATGAATAAACATCAATCAATCAGACATTTGTCCACTTGGACAAAAACAGCCTTCAGCAATAAACTCCAGGACGGAGTGATGAGAGGAGCCGCCGAGCAAAGTTTGACCAGCTTTAATGTCAGCTTTAGTCAGTGTGACTGTGGACAGAAACTTGTTCAAGTTCTTTTTTTCTTTTTGTCATTCCAGACACATTTAAATCACAGAGAGATCGAATCACATTTCATCATCAAATAAACAACAATCAGGTAGAAAAACTGTCATCAAGTCTTAAATGTAACCCAGGTGTAAATTACAGCTTTTATCCTCTGGACTCTTCACTCTTTCTTCCTTTCATGCATTAACTCTCACAAGACTACTGAACAACCAATCACTGTTGAGTATCAGGGCACATGCTCCTCTGCAGTCTAATTGTCAGGTGTATCAGCTGGAGCAGGAGAGTAGGAAGATTAGAACACATTGGGAGAAGCAGAGGAGCAGAGCTGCAGGAGCCAACTACCACAAACTGAGAAGAAGTGAAAAAGGTTGTATAAGATATAAACTGCTGACCTGGTTGATGGCGAGCTGAAGGTCCAGGCCTAGAGCCCAAAGAAAGGATTGCACTTGAAGTGCCCGAAGACGTCTGTTCTCCTGCCAGGCTGGTAGGAGGCTCCTTGCAGCCAACTGAACAATTTTGTCCCCATTCCAATGTGACATTGTCAGCCCAGGACCTGAACTGGACCAAGCAGTTTGAGTAACTTGCTTGGAATCTGAACCATTCCCATCTAGGTGTGAAGGAACTGAAGGGTGTGGGTTTGTTGTTTATGGAACTGTGGGATTGTTTTAATTTCCCCTTTTTGTTTTGTTATATATGGCCATATATTTGATTTCACTAATGTAAATATGTATATATTTTCTGCACTCAAAATATAATCCACCTGCAACAGCAAACTTCCAGTCTCTGTCTGCTCCTTCCATGAGATGTACCTTATCTTCTGATAATAAAATAGCCCATTTTGACATTTTTCTTTATTTACCATTTACATTGACAAATTGCAGCATATTCATTTCCATAAATATGTTACATTAATTCTTGGCGAGCTAGCCAGGAGGGAGTGTGTACAGAGCTGGAGTTTTGCAGTTGCTATTTTGTTGCTAATATGGATGTTTTGGAGAAATATGGGGTTAAAATAACTAATGCAGTATTGATTAGATATGCAACAAACACAGAAACTGATAATGAGGTAGCTGATTTTCTGACTGGTTACGGGTCAATGGAAAAGTTTGCATATATAACTGACTCTGACTCAGATTTTCATCACTGCATAATTTTTGAGTTTGCAACAGGGAGTGCACTAGAGAGGTTGCGTGAATTCTTGCCGTACTTGTATATTTGCAAAACTGAAAAAACAACTTATGAAATTGAAGAACTGTCAGTGGTTTGTTCTGAGCTAGAAACCAAAATAAAAACTCAAACTTACCTAAGTGAAATGAAAAACGTGGCTAAGCTTACAGGTCAGAATTATACAGATGTCCTTAAGAGTGGAATGTCTCTGCTGGGCTATGTCCTGCTCCATCTTCAGTGAAGACTCCTTCAGTTGAAGTGGATTCGGCCATGGCTTATCCCAGTACAACATCATGGATGGTAACCAAGGGTGCTATTCATCCCAAACCAGACAACGTCACTGTAGATGATGAGGAGCTGCCACGCGTCCAACCTGACCCTACAGCCCCTTACACATCACGACCTTCAGGACCTGTGCCAGCCAGGTCTTTTCCAAATATCAACCCACCTGAAGTGCAGAGGTATGTGGTTGAGCATATCATGAAAAGCGATGATAATGCAACGCACATGTCATTAAAACTTAGATCATTTTCTGGTCGAACCCCAAGACCACAACATGAAATAGACTATGAAACGTGGCGATCTGGTGTTGACCTTTTGTTAAAAGATCCTGCTGTGTCAGACCTGCAACGTTCAAGAAAAATATTTGACAGTTTACTACCGCCAGCTGCAGACATGGTTAAACATCTTCAACCAGATGCACCTCCTTTGAGATACCTCAAAATCCTTGATTCTGCCTATGGAACAGTCCAAGATGGTGATGAACTGTATGCAAAATTTATGGAGCAGTTTCAAGACGCAGGTAAAAAACAATCAGTTTATTTACAACGCCTGCAAGTGACTTTGAACCATGCTGTAAGGAGGGGTGGTGTATCGGCTGTTGATTTTGAAAAACATTTGCTGAATCAATTCTGTCGTGGTTGTTGGGATAACTCCTTAATCTCTGAGCTTCAACTTAAGCAGCGCAAGTCAAAACCACCATCTTTTGCAGAACTGTTGTTATTGTTAAGAACAGAAGAAGACAGAGAAGCTGCCAAAGCTCAGCGTATGAAACAGCACCTGGGTTCTAGTTAGGGCTGAACGATTTTGGAAAATAATCTAATTGCGATTATTTTTCTATAAATTGCGATTGCGATTTAAAATGTGATTATTTTTACTGGTTCTGTATTAATTCATATCACTAACGACACAACTGTTTTTTTTAAATCAGATAATTAATGCGCTTTTTCACGCAGAACGTTAGCTTGCTGAGCTAGCTGCTAACCGGGCACCGTCAAAACAGACCCGGCGGTCACATGACCAGCTCGCGCTCAGTCTCGGTGTCTCAGCGTCTAAGCTCAGATACACGTTTAAATGAGCTAACTTACCTGAATTTATAACTTTTATGACTTCTGTCGAGCCTGAAGCAACAGTGTTGGAGCACAGTCTCCTCCTCCGCCCTGCTCTGTTTTGCTCGCTCAGCTGAGCTCCTGCTGCTCGGCGCGGCCACTACTAAGTCACGTGACCAGCTCGCGGTCTCTGTGTTTCAGCCTCTAAGCTCAGATTCACGTTTACACAAGCTAACTTACCTGAATTTATAACTTTTATGACTTCTGTCGAGCCTGAAGCAACAGTGTTGGAGCGCAGTCTCCTCCTTGCTCCATTCAGAGCTGCGCGCGGCCAGAGCGGTTCACTACCAAGTCACGTGACCAGTCAAATCGCAGCCCGTGCGATTAGAGAATCGCGTTTTAACATATCGCGAGATAATCGCAAATGCGATTAATCGTTCACCCCTAGTTCTAGTAAACCCAGAGCTAGTGTGAATGTACATCATGCTTATGCATCAGTTGAAGAAAAGAGTGCATGTGATAACCTGACTACCATCACCCAACACCTTGTCAAGCAGTTAGCTGATGTACAAAAACAGTTGGTTGCTCTTACAAATGCTCAGACTGGTCAGAAACAGTCTGTTTTGCCAAAATCTATGGATGTTGTCAAGTTCAGTCAGCCCCAGCAGACTAAGAAATGTGCATCTCAACCCTCTCACAAAAATGCTGCTTTACCACCTAAGCCAGGTTACTGCTACCAGTGTGGGGAAGACGGACATATAAAGACAAAGTGTGACAACCCTCCTAATCCTTCACTTGTTGCTGCTAAGAAGAAGCAGTTCATGGAAAAGCAGAAGAAGTGGCAGAAATTGAACTCTCACAGTGCCCTGTCGTTAAACTGAGCCAAGTTCTCGTTGAAGGACGAACGGGAACTGAAGAGGACCAGCACAGTCCTACTAAGCAGACTCCTATAAGATGCACCAATCTGTCTCATGTAACTCCTGAAGCTAAAGAACTGCCACGAGGGTTGATTGGTTCAAAATGCACTGGTCAAGTAACCATAGTTGGTCAGCAAGTTCAATGCCTGTTAGATACAGGATCACAAGTTACTACAATACCAGTTTCATTTTACAATCAGTTTTTTTCTAATCAACCTGTGAAACCATTAAATGAGCTGTTACAAGTAGAGGGAGCTGCAGGCCAAGCTGTCCCATACTTGGGTTACATAGAAATGTCAATCATTTTTTCAAAAGAGTTTATTGGCA